>CAUYON010013777.1:0-14103 GCA_963573935.1 Arctocebus calabarensis
TATGAAGTAAAATTCAAATAACAGTGTGCACTGTGGCTGGCATCGGACAGAGCAAATAAAAGAATTTTTCTGGCTCGGCACCTGTGGCTCAACAGGCTAAGGCGTCAGCCACGTACACCTGAGCTGGCGGGTTCGAATCCAACCCGGGCCCGCCAAACAACAATGACGGCTGCAACCAAAAAATGGCCGGGCATTGTGGCGGGCGCCTGCAGTCCCAGCTACTTGGAAGGCAGAGGCAAGAGACTCGCTTGAGCCCAGGAATTGGAGGTTGCTGTGAGCTGTGATGCCACAGCACTCTATCCAGGGTGACAGCTTGAGGCTCTGTCTCAAAAAAAAAAAAGAATTTTTCTGAAAATGGACTCGTAGTCCACTGAGAGTAAATTTTTTTTTATTAATTTATTGTTGGGGATTCATTGAGGGTATAAGAAACCAGGTTACACTGATTGCATTTGTTAGGTAAAGACCCTCTTACAATCGTGTCTTGTCCCCTAAAGGTGTGGCACACACCGAGAACCTACCCCCTCTCTCACTGATAGTAAATTTTAATACTGTCTATCAGCTATCCTTGACACCATGTTGAGGCTGGAGGGAAGAGAAGTCCTGAATGAGATTATAAAGGGGAAGAAATAAAATATTTTGTAAAATGTCTACTTTGCCCTACTGCGTTTTGTTGTTGTTGTTGTTGTTTGTTTGTTTGAGACAAGAGTCTTATTATATCGCCCTCAGTAGAGTTCTGTGGCATCACAGCTCATAGCAACCTCCAACTCTTGGGCTTAAGCAATTCTCTTGCCTCAGCCTCCCAAGTAGCTGGGACTATAGGTGCCGGCCACAATGCCTGGCTATTTTTAGAGACGGGGTCTCACTCTGGCTCAAGCTGGTCTTGAAACTGTGAACTCAGGCCTCAGCCTCCAAGAGTGCTGGGATTACAGGTGTGAGCCACTGCACCCAGCCTTCTAATTTATTATTCTTTCTATGTCGTTTATCTCTGTTAAAAAGTATTCTCAGCCACTAAGACACAAACCTAGGAGTCACCCTCAATTCTTTTCTACTTGAACCATTCACATCCAAACAACACTAGGTGCTGTCGGTTTTATTTCCTAGTTATTGCTCAAATTCACACTTGTCATCTCTCATCTAGAAGAGCAACAGCCTCCTACTGGTTTTCCTGCCTCTGATGTGACTCCCTTCACATCAGGCCGTGCTGGCCATGCACAGCCCTGGGAACACATCTGTGGTGCTCCCTGGCACCTGCAGGTAGACATCAGCCACTCCATACTGGCCCCTGTGACCGACCAGGACATCAGCCAGTCCATACTGGCCCCTGAGACCAACCAGGACATCAACCAGTCCATACTGGCCCCTGAGACCAACCAGAACATCGGCCCCGCCATACTGGCCCCTGAGACCGACCAGGTTCACCTGTTTCCCTACTCGTGTAGCTTAAATCCTCCACACCCCACACACACCACGTGCTCCGCGAACTCCTGCACCTTCAGCTTTATCTCCAGCACCTCACCAGAGGCCTACCCCTCAGCAGGCATTCAGTAAGACCTTGTTAAGTAAGTAAAGAAATACAGTGTCTGGATGACAGCTCACCAGTCTCAGTTTCTCACACCCCCCACACCCTCCATGCCGCATACAGAACGGACTCTTCTTGTAACTTTCAAAGCCAGTGTAGACAAAATCCCCTGGGGAAGGGTATTAGTTACGCATCGTTCACATGGGGACATTCTCAGACTCCGTTTCCTTCACAGCTGCCCTCTGCTTCCTCTCCCTGTCATTTTGGAAAATGAGCCGCGTGTTCCTTGGTGTCCTTCCTGTTGTAGTGGCTCTGTTACTGTGTCCACTATGACAGTTAGGAGTTGGGGTTATAACCCAGCCTCTCTTAAAAATTCCTTGAGTGTGGACAGTGGCATTTCACCTCTGTAAAATAAAAGTTGGGTAAATGTTTCAACACCCCTGAACAAATGTCATTCCGTTTTCCCCACCTTTGTGTGGAGTGTCCTGGTTCCCATAGGCCCAGATTCCGTACCGCTGTCTAGGCCGAGCAGTATTCAGGAAGTCAGAACTGGGCACCTGCTTTGCCTCCTTCTCTTAGCCAGCTAATACCCCTTATGCGAATTGCTTCCCCTCTATGGTCTTCAGTTTCCTTAGCTGTGTAACACTTACTTCATGAATTTGGGGAAGGGTCAAATGAGATAAGGTTTTTAAAAGCTCTTACAGAGTGCTTAGTGAATTTTACTTCTTTTCCCAAGAAGGAAAAGTAAGAAGTGAGAGGTGCTGTGTGTGAGAGAGATGTGTGTGGGGCAGGCAGGTGTGTCTGCTGGAAGGTTTAACTAATTAATTAATAGTTTCGGACAGGGTAAGAATGAGATGACTGTCTAACAGACATTTCAATTAAGATTAGTTTTTCCATTTCAGCAATTATGTTTTAGTGACTATCAGAAAAATCATTATATTTGACCAATAGAAAATTTCAAATTTTGCAGTCAACTGTTTTGTTTCACAAAGAGCTGTCTAAGTTTATGCACGTCTGATGCAGAGGGAAAACAGACATAGGAGTTTGACGGGATAAACGCTGGTCAACTCCACCCTAAACAGCACAATCGGAGGTATAAAACATGATTGCAGTTTAGCTAGAACTGCCAGTATCACTCACTCTCATTCAAAAATAAAACTGTTTCAAGACATAACTAATTTTATATTGTGAGCCTGATAATTCTCTGTAACATTAGAGAGGGTTCAATTTCCAGAAATAACTTTGTGTCTGACCTAATTTGTCACCCAAATGCTAGTAAATTCCCTTGTTCCTAGATTCTTCTTCCACACAGAATGCTAGAAACTTCATATTCCGTAATAGCAGTATTATTTGCATTCCGGTTATTCTGTATGGGAATTTTCCAGCCTCCTGATTATGCTTTTCTTATCAATTAAATGTTGCTCTGAAAGGGAGAGGTAACATATTATATAGTAGTCTTTAATTCCCTCAGATAACAGAAGGGCTCAGGAAATGAACATACGTATATCCTTCCCCACTAAAACAAAAGACATCAACTCAAGAATAGACTCTAGCCAAACAATGTATGAATTAACATATCTTTAAGGATGTAAAGCTAAGATACAAAAGGCGTAGTAGTAATTACTGAATTCAGTAGATGTATGACTTAATGAAAAAGATAAAAATAATTCTAAAGAAGGAGAACACACAATACAAAATACAACAATAATTCAACAATAGTCACATGGCTCCACAGGCCCCACTCTGGCTAAGTAACAGGGGCAGAGTAGGGAAGAAGAAATGGCTCCTAGGTTTGTCCTGAAGGAAATTATCAAATGCTGTTGCCTGGTTTTTTAGTTCAGTAATCAGTTCAATAATTAGGTCGCTGTGGCTCAGTGAGTAGGGCACCAGCCCCATATACCAAGGGTGGCAAGTTCAAACCTAGCCCCAGCCAAACTGCAAAAAATAAAAAAATAAAAAAATAAAATAGCCAGGCATTGTGGTGGGCGCCTATAGTCCCAGCCACTCGGGAGGCTGAGGCAGGAGAATCACCTAAGCCCAAGAGCTGGAGGTTGCTGTGAGCTGTGACGCTACAGCACTCTACCGAGGGAGATAAAGTGAGACTCTGTCTCTAAAAAAAAATAATAATAATAATAATCAGTTTAGGTAATACTCAATGATGTTTTTAAATGCTTTTCAAAGTCATAGAACCTAAAATAGTCCCTATAAAATATAAAAGCAATTATTAATATAATGCAAAAACCATAACGGCAAAAGTCTGAAAGTCAAAGGGTAAAAAAATCAGAAAAAACTATAAAAGAATGGGATGCAAAGTGTCATCACATAAGGCCACATCATAAAATATAAGTGATTTAAATACGCCTCTTAAAAAATAATGGTTCTCACAGAGAATTAAGAACAAACAAATGGCATAGAGGGTTTTTTTTTTTAAGAAGTAGAGAAAAACAAGAGGCAGGTAGCACCTGTGTACACCTGTGCACACCTGCACACACCCACACACAAAGACAAAGGTGCGAGATGAGTAAGTACCTTCCAGGAGAGAACTCATTCACGTTCCCCTCCATCAGATTCCCACCAGCTCCCCTCAGAATGGTGAACAGAATATAAAAACTGGGCAACCTCTATCCGCACTGGAAACGAAAGAAAGCTAGAAAGAAAGAAAGAAAGAAAGAGAGAGAGAGAGAGAGAGAGAGAGAGAGAGAGAGAGAGAGAAAGAGAGAAAGAGAGAGAGAAAGAAAGAAAGAAAGAAAGAAAGAAAGAAAGAAAGAAAGAAAGAAAGAAAGAAAGAAAGAAAGAAAGACCCACTTTGAAGAACGGCTGCCCACCACAGCACAGAGAGATCACTGAAGGCCACGCCCAGCTCATCTGTGCAAACATTGTTCCTACAAGTTCAGGAGAGAGGATCCAGCAGATTCCCATCAGGAATCCAAGAGGAAAGCAGGCCAGTCAGACAGCAGCAGGCCATGAATTGTGGAGACCAAACCATCAGCAAGCAGCTCTGACAAACACCGTGATGCTAGCTACCACGGGAAACAGGAGTTCTGCGGCAATACCCATGCCTGGATTTCAAGGATCTGGAAAGCACCACCATGCTATAACCTTTGAAAAAAATAGCTGGACTTCGGAAATATTGGGCACACTATCTGGAATTTTTTTTTTTTTTTTTTTGAGACAGAGCCTTAAGCTGTCACCCTGGATAGAGTGCTGTCACATCACAGCTCACAGCAACCTCCAATTCCTGGGCTCAAGCGAGTCTCCTGCCTCTGCCTCCCAAGTAGCTGGGACTACAGGTGACCGCCACAATGCCTGGCCATTTTTTGGCTGCAGCCGTCATTGTTGTTTGGCAGGCCCAGGCTGGATTCAAACCCTCCAGCTCAGTTGTATGTGGCTGGTGCCTTAGCCCACTGAGCCACAGGCGCTGAGCCACTATCTGGAATTTTTAAATAGCACTCCAATCACAGAAAAAGACTTCAACCCCAAGACAATACCTCCTTGCTAGAGCCACCCCCAACCCTTAGGCTGCTTCCCCCACTCCCAGCAAAACTATAGTAAATCTCAACTTCTCTGTTCCCCTTCTTTTCTTTCTTAATCCCTGAAAGATTAAGACAAATACACACCAGCTCAGCTAGAAGGCCTCTCCGTCCCCCAAACTGGACAAGTCCATTGCATTCATCCCTTACTCTACTTAACAAACAGAAGCTGGGGACAACATGAGAAATAAGATGCCACTGTCTCTGCCTCCACAGAAGACTGACGGGTACAATAAGGACCACACAGAGGCAGAGAGGCAAGACCCTGCATAACCGAGAGGCCTGACCTCCCTCGGAGGCATGGGAAGCCTACCTGGAGGAGGTAATAATACACTAAGAACAGGCTGGGCACAGCAGCCCACACTTGTGATCTCAGCACTTTCAAGGATTATTGAGGCCAGGAGTTCAAGCTTATCCTGGGCAAATGGCAAGACCCTGTCTGTACAAACAAACTTTAAAAATTAGCCAAGTGTGGTGGTACGGACCTGTAAGCACAGCTACTTGAGAGGCTAATGTGGAAGGATCACTTGGGTCCAGGAGTTCATGGTTGCAGTAAGTTGTGATTGTGCCAGCAATCCAGCCTGCATGACAGGAAACTGGTACTTTCCAATCACTATTAAGAACTCTCTTTTAGGCTGACTGTGGTGGCTCATGCCTGTAATCCCAGCACTCTGGGAGGCTGAGGCGGGTGAATCACCTAAGCTCAGGAGTTAGAAACTAGCCTCATCAAGAGTGAGACCCTGTCTCTACTAAAAATAGAAAAATTAGCCAAGCACTATGATGGGTGCCTGTAGTCCCAGCTACTTGTGAGGCTGAGGCAAAAGGATTGCTTAAGTCCAAGAGTTTGAGGTTGCTGTGAGCTACAGTGCCACAGCACTGTACCCAGGGTTACATTGTGAGACTGTCTCAAAAAAAAAAAAAAGCTTTCTTTTATTTTTATTTTCTTGTGATCTCCCTTGGTTATTTCACATGAAAGGAAGTTCTGACTAGCAATTAACTATATATGACTGGTTAATAAAATAATTATTACTTAACAGATGCAATTTAGTTGGAAAATCCAAGGCTCAGAAAGGTTATGTGATTCATCTAAGGTCATATAAATATTTTTCAGAAAAGGAAATCATTGTCCAAATATAAAGAAACTCCTCCAAACTAGGACAGGAAATCAATGGATTCAATGCCAAACCACAGGCCAAAAGTAAAAAGCTGAAATATTTTAGAAGGATAATGAAGAAGGTATGTTTTTTTTCTTCTAATAGGGGGGGAAAATCAGTAATAAATCCTACAGAATTTTTCTAAAACTCTACATAATATAATCATAGACTAATGAGGAAGCAAATTAAACTACATCATGACTTTGAGCAAATGGTGATATTCAGGAAAACCCATTTGAACTTGATACTAGGGTCATTCTCTCTTGAGTGTCATAGAAATGTTTTAACGTCCTAAAAAGTTAAATGGGAAATCATAATTAAAGAAAAGACTACATAGCAGTCAAAAAGTATAATGATTAACATGGGTCTTGGAGCCAGACTGGGTAGACTAAATTATGGCCATGCAAATTACTGAACACTTCTGTGCCGCAGTCCCTGACTATAATAAACCACGTATCACTGATACAGGACAAGTGGCATCCCAGCCAGCTCATAGAGCTGGGGGGCGCGGACCAGCTGCCTCTGCCTTGACACTGTTGGTCCAGTGGCAGACGGCAGAGGAACCAGCAGTCTGGGGGGTAAGTGGGAGGGCCCCATTTCCTAGGTCTGGGAATGAAAAGGATTGTAGCCATTCATTTGCAACCCAGATACAATGTCCCAGACACGTTAAATGTGTAACTACCAAGCCCCACTAAATGTAACTATCAAGGGCCCCATGTGACTATATATACCCCTAGACAAAGAGCCTGGAGAGAAACAGACAGACAGATAGAGAGCTTTTCTCTCTGTCTTGGGTTTTCTCTCTCTGCCAGGAGCTCTGGCACTTCTGTATTCTTTTCTGTAAATAAATCCTGTCTTACCACTGATATGTGGTCCACGGATTCATTCTTTGAATCACCAAGACTAAGAACCTACTGAGGAGCGAAATTCTGGTATCATATTTGGGGGCTCGTCCGGGATTGATGATCTGTAATAAGCAATGGGACCACTTACCTCTATCCTGCTTTTCTCTATAGTTATAATAATGGAGACTAATAATTTTGATGGCTGTAAGCCAATAAATGTACATGGTGTGGCTGCTGACCTCCAGGTCACAAGCAAGAGGCTATTGGGGAACGAACTTTCTAATTCCCCTTGGCTCCAGAAAGGAGTTGAAGGGAATGTTAGAAGACTTTTGAAACTGTTCTGTATTTGCTCCTTTTCTCTGGTTGAGATCCAAGCAAAGAGGTAACATCCAGAGGCCCTGAGGTCCCCAGCAATGGTTCTGACCCCAGGACACGGGAGGGCCTTCAGAAAATCATGCTCTCCCAGCTCTAACTATCCTCTCTTCTATTCCATGGTCCTAAACTTTTCTGATTTGTCTCTAGAATCTCTAAAGACCTCTTCTGCTTCTCTCTCTCTCCTCACAGTTTGCATGTTTTGTTTGAATGTTGGTAAAGGATTGCTTTTGTATGGGCTTATTCTGGTATTTTTCAGGTGTTCTAAGTGTACTCAGATGTTGTAGGTATACTGTAAGGTCCTTTTTATTGCCTTTCATTGCAAAATTAAGTTCAATTGGCATTTTCACGTGTCTGAGAAAAAAGGCCAAACCATGTTAACTACAAGTCAGCTCCAAACAAAGGGCAAAAAGACTCTCCTACATGGCTTCTCTGGGCAACTAGAGGCCTGTGGAGGGAAGCAACTCCCCAAGGCAAGAATGGCCCTAAACCCTCGGCTACAGTTCAGTCTCTTGAAAATGAAAAGAAGAGGCAATGAAAATGACCCTGGGTATTTGATTTCTTCTGTCTTATTGGTGGTAAATGGGAACATTTAAAATACTGACTTCCAGCTCGGTGCCTGTGACTCAACGGGCTAAGGCACCAGCCAAACACACCTGAGCTGGCAGGTTCGAATCCAGCCCAGGTCCACCAAACAACAATGATGGCTGCAACCAAAAAATGGCCGAGCGTTGTGGCGGGTGCCTGTAGTCCCAGATATTTGGGAGGCAGAGGCAAGAGACTCACTTGAGCCCAGGAATTGGAGGTTGCTGTGAGCTGTGATGCCAAGGCACTCTATCCAGGGTGACAACTTGAGGCTCTGTCTCAAAAAAAAATAAAATAAAATAAAATAAAATACTGACTTCCAGGTTTCTTTAAGACTTCTGCTAATTGTAACTAATTATAATCCAAAAGTTACAAAGTGTCTCTCAACCTTGATTTGTCACTGAGTTTAATTATTGTTGCTGGGCTAACTTTTGGGAAAGAAAAAGGATATTGGAAAACATAGCATTTAAGACCTGCTATTTTCCTTTGTTACTGGAAATTTGGAAGAAGCTGGTAAAGTGGGTACTGAGCACTACACTGGTAAGAGTAGCTAATTCCAGACAACAGCAGGGGTTGAGGAGGCCGCTCTCCTCAGGGATTCTTTCCCAAGTATTGGAAGGACACCCTTCCTTTTGTTTGGCCAGAAGGCTTCTTAGGTTGGTCAAAGGACACTTTGACAACCCAAGAATATGGCATGGGAAAACTGTGATCAGGTGGGACCAGGCTCCCAGATACTTGATTTTTCAGCCTATGCTGCTGGAACACTCCACTGGGCTGTATTCTGAAGCATTGGGACATGTTTGATCCCCAGACACTGAAAAAAGAATGTATGGTTTTCTTCTGCACCCAGGCCTGGCCTCAGTATCAACTCTCCACTGGTGCACAATGGCCCCCAGAGGGTACTCAAAATTATGACACCATTTTTCAGTTAGATACTTTTTGTAAACAAGAAGAAAAGTGGTCTGAAGTGCCATATGTGCAAGCTTTCTTTTTCCTCAGGAACAACCTCCAACTGTGTAAAATCTGTCAAATAGATTCAGCTCTCCTGACTGTAGTAACTTCCCCAAATGGTCAGGGATTCCTGAGAGAGATGCCGTCACCACCTAGTTCAAACCCTCCATCTACTTCTGCCACACATTCCTCCATGCGTTCAGAAAACCCCAGGAGGGAAGCTGTCTCAAGAGTTTTCTGGTCCTACTGAGACCCCTAGAAGGCAACCATATCCTTTTTTGTGTCCCTTGGTGGGGACTGCGGGTGGTGAAAGGAGAAGTGCACAAGTATACACTCCATTTTCACTGGCAGATTTGAAATAAATTAAGGTGGATTTAGGAAAACTTTCTGATAACCCCGATAAGTACATAGATGTTCTCCAAGGGTTAAGACAAAGCTTTGACCTCTCTTAGACAGATTTAGTGTTACTACTAAATCAAACTTTAACTTTTAATGAAAAAAATGAAGTCTTAGATGAAGCTAGAAAGGGGGGTGATTTGTGGTTCCTGTCCAATACTGATGACAGTTTGTCTCCTGAGGAAAGGGACAGATACCCCACGAGAAGACAGGCAGTTCCCTTTGAGGATCCCAAATGGGACCCTGAAAAACAAGGTGACTGGTTGGCGTAAACATTTTCTGACATGTATCCGGAAAGGTTTACATCAATTCAAGAAAAAGCCTATGAATTATTCTAAGTTGTCTACTATTTTCCAAGAGCAAAATGAGAGTCCCTCAGCCTTTCTTGAGCGGCTTAGGGAGGCGATAAGAAAACATACTCAGTTAACACCCGACTCCTTAGAGGGCCAAATTATTTTAAAAGATAAATTTATTACTCAGGTGGCCCCAGACATTCTAAGAAAACTCCAGAAATTGGCTCTAGGCCCAGATCATAACCTGGAGAATCTTCTTAAAATGGCCACTGTGGTCTTTTATAACTGAGATCAAGAGAAAGAGGAGGAAAAAGAGAGAAGAGTTAGAAAAAGAATGACAGCTCTAGTGCTCTAGTAATTGCCCTCTGACAAATAAGCACCTTTCAGTGGCAGAAGGAAGCCAGAGGTGCTAAGAACAAGTGCTTCCAATGTGGTCAGGCTGGCCACTCCAGAAAGGACTATTCCCAGCAGCACCACCGGTTGGGCAAACCACCTGGCCCCTGTCCAGAATGCAAGTGTGACCACTGGAGGGTGGCCTGTCCTCAGAAGTGAAGGTCTCCTGGGACAGTGATCCCGTCAGCACCTAAACTGGATTGAGGGTGCCTGGGGCAGATTCTCACGGCTCCAACTTATGTTATCAACCCTCAGGAGCCCCGGGTTTGCCTTATAGTGGAGCACCAGGAGACAGAATTTCTTCTGGACACTGGATCAACCTTTTCTGTACTTCTCTCTAACCCTGTTCTTTTATCCCCCATATCTGTAACTATACAGGGGGTGTCTGGACAGCCGGTTACCAAATTTTTCTCTCAGCCTTTAAGCTGCAATTAGGATGACTGGCTGTTCTCTCATGCCTCCCTAATAATGCCTGAAAGTCCTGCTCCCCTTTGGGGGGGACATACTCCAACACCAGCTCACATGGACTGTGTTACCCCAGGGATTTAGGGACAGCCCTCACTTGTTTGGACAAGCCTTAGCCAAAGACTTGAGTCGTTTTTCATATCCTACAGCGACTGTTATTCAGTATGTAGATGGCATTGTTTTGGGAGCACCAGATGGAATGCCACAAAGCTATACAAATTCTATTAAACTGTCTAACTGATTGTGGGTACAAAATTTCCAAGGCTAAAGCCCAATTATGTGTGCCTGAAGTTCACTATTTGGGTCTCCAGCATTCATTGGGAAAGAGAGCCCAGGGCAAAGAAAGAATAGAACCAATACTGGCAAAGCCTTGAACTCTCAGGCAACTTCGAGGCTTCTTAGGAATCACAGGCTTTTGCAGGCTCTGGATTCCTGTGATATAGTGAAATAGCTAGATCACTTTTTTCTTGAATTAAGAATGCTCAAAAAGAGGGCCTAGTCACTCTAGAATGGAAACCATAAAACAGATAATAAGGCCTTGTGATGTATGTCAGAGAAACAACCCTTCAAATCACCATCTAGCTCCTCCAGGTATACAAAAACAAGGTAAATATCAGGTGAAGATTGGCAAAGGGATGTCACTCATCTCCCTAAGGTACATGGTGTATAATATTTACTGGTATTTGTGGATACTTTTACTAATTGGGTTGAAGCATTCCCTTGAGAAGATGAAAGGCCCAGGAAGTTGTAAAGGCTTTAGTACATGAGATTATCCCCAGGTTTGGACTCCCTCGGAGTTTGCAAAGTGATAATGTTCCAGCCTTCAAGGCAGCTATTACACAGGGAATATCTAAAGCCCTGGGCATAAAATATCACCTGCACTGCTCTTGGAGGCCCCAATCCTCTGGGAAGGTAGAAAAAGTGAATGATCAAATCAAAGGACAGTTATGAAAGCTCACTCATGAGACTCATCTCCCTTGGACTAAATTGCTTTCCATTGTTCTCCTTAGAATAGGAAATTTACCTCAGAAACTTGGCTGTAGCCCATTCGAATTATTATTCAGAGACCCTTTTTAACTAATGATTTATTATTAGATCAAGAAACTACAGAATTAGTAAAACGTATTACTTCTTTAGCTAAATAACAAATCCTTAAAATCCTCCCAACTACATTTTCACATTCAACACTAAAGGAGCTTTTCTGTCCTGGAGATCTAGTCATGATCAAAACTCTTCCCTCTAATTCACCTTCCCTAACCAACTTGGGAAGGTCCCTTTTCTGTTATCTTGTCTTCTTCTACAGCTGTTAAACTTATGGGAATAGATTCCTGGATATATCATTCACGAGTAAAATCCTGGAACCCACCACCTCCTACAGAAGCAGACCATGAAGAGAATCAACCACAGTCCACCTACACTTGTGAACCTAAAAAAAATTTAAAGTTATTGTTTAGGAGACAGCAAGAAAAGTGTTAACATAGTTTTCTTTTAAACAGCACTGACGCTGTTCTTCTAACAAGAGACTGTAACTAACCCCCTCCTCTCACTGTTCTACCCTTGCCTTTTAATGTGCTAATCAGATTTATGTCTTCCAGAAATGTCATCAAGCCACACACAGTAAAGATGATTCTAGACCAAGACTTGATTCTATCATGAACCCCTGGATCACTCTCCCTCCAGAGGAACCCTAAGTGCCCCCTCCTATCATCAGCTGACTCAGCAGGGAACAGTTAGATCAGGTGTTGCTCCCTTCCCCCTAACAGCAGTTAGAGTTTCTACTCAGAGAGGGAGAGTTGATACAGGACAAGTGGCCTCCTGGCCAGTTTGTGGAGCTGGGGGGCATGGACCAGCTGCCTCCATCTTGGTGAGGTTGGTGCGGTAGCAGCCAGCAGAGTAACCAGCGGGCTGGAGGGTGGGCAGGGGGAACCCCATTTCCTAGGCCTGGGAATGAAAGGGATTGTAGCCATTCATTTGCGACCCAGACAGGACCCAAATGTGATGTCCTAGACATGCTATATGTAACTACCAAGACACGCTAAATGTAACTACCCAGAGCCAGACATGTCCCAGACATACTAAATTAACTACCAAGCCCTGCTAAATGTAACTACCGAGGGCCTCATGTGACTATATATACCCCTAGACAAAGAGCCTAGAGACAGACAGACAGACAGACAGCTTTTCTCTCTGCCAGGAGCTCTGGCGCTTCTGTATTCTTTACTGTAAATAAATCCTGTCTTACCACTCATCTGTGGTCCACGGATTCATCCTTTGAATCACTGAGACCAAGAACCTATTGAAGAGCAAAATTCAGGTATCATCACGATCTCGTACTTCCTTCGTATAAGTGTCATGAGCATTAAATCAGTTAATATATGTAAATAATAGTTATCCCAGGTCTCTACTCCAAAAATAAGTAAATAAGCAAATATTCAGAACACTGCCCGGCACGTAGTAACCTCCATCTGTAGCATGTGCTGTCATTCTCACCATCATCACTATTATTATTTGATGCCACCATGATGAAGCCCGAAAGGAACAGAAGAAGCAGGGCCCGTAGCTCAGTTACAGCACCGGCCACATACACCGGAGCTGGTGGGTTTGAACCCGGCCCAGGTCTGCTAAACACTGACAACTGCAACAAAAGAAAAGCCAGGCTTTGTGGTGGGCACCTGTAATCCCAGCTACTTGGGAGGCTGAAGCAAGAGACTCGCTTAAGCCCACGAGTTTGAGGTTGCTGTGAGCTGTGACACTATGGCACTCTACCCAGGGTGACAAAGCGAGATTCTGTCTGGAAAAAAAAAAAGTAAAATATAAATTATTTCTATGTATTTTATATTTTGTAGTTTCATGTTAACTTTAATTCTCTAATTATTAATGGTATACAATGGATATTTGTATATTGAACTTTAAAAAATAATAAAATAATGGTAAACAGCCTGTGACTCAAAGGAGTAGGGCACTGGCCCCAAATGCCAGAGGTGGCGGGTTCAAACCCAGCTCCAGCCAAACCCTGCAAAAAAAAAAAAAAAAAAAAAAATATATATATATATATATATATATAAAATGAAATAAAATAAAATAAAAAAGAAATGCTAATTTTTTTAAAGATGAGTTACATACACCGATATAGATAACACAAACATAATTTTATGGGGAAAAGCAAGTCATAAGAGGTATACCATAGGTGATACCATTTATTTTAAATCCCAACATATGCACAAGGGAGCAATATTAACATCTGCAGTGGCTCGGCACCTGTGGCTCAACGGGCTAAGGCGCCAGCCACGTACACCTGAGCTGGCAGGTTCGAATCCAGCCTAGCCCGCCAAACAACAATGATGGCTGCAACCAAAAAATGGCTGGGCACTGTGGCGGCGCGTGTAGTCCCAGCTACTTGGGAGGCAGAGGCAACAGACTTGCTTGAGCCCAGGAATTGGAGGTTGCTGTGAGCTGTGATGCCACAGCACTCTATCTAGGGTGACAGCTTGAGGCTCTGTCTCAAAAAAAAAAAAAAAAATCTGCAGTAAAACTGGAGAATTAAATTCCAATCACAAAATGCAGGACTGTGGGAACTCTAGGCAAGGGGAAGCTATGTCA
>CAUYON010013781.1:0-14504 GCA_963573935.1 Arctocebus calabarensis
GGCTCAATCTCTCACCGCTCCCAAGCCGGGAGAACGGCACAGACCAGCGGCAACCCACGCCCTGTCCACACCCCTCATGAAAGTGTTCAAGAATCTGGACTCCGTGGGGGAGAGACCTCCAAACCTCAGGGTGAGAGTGGAGGGGAGTGCCAGGAGTTCCAACTTGCAGGTAGAGAATATATACAGTTTTATACAGCTTTATACAGCTTTATGCCTGGCAGGAGAGTGCCGCAGCACAGGGGAAGGAGGTCTGGTTTTTAGAGGGTCTCTCCTGTGGGGTAGAGTGGGAGGACATCTGAACTCTGCTCGCTTGTTTGTGTGGAGGTATGGTGTATACTGCGAGCTGTTCTCTTTGGGGAGGGGACTCCTGTCCACTTGGTGATGTGCTCAGTACCTTTTATTTGTGTCCTTGGGGTCGCAGGTCGCTCCTGCAGGGTTGATGTGCATTCCTCGACCTTGTCTCTTGGCTCAGCTCCAAACCATTAGCTTTCTCACTAAATTTCTGTCCTTTAACTCTCCTTCTGGACAGAAGCATCTGCAGAAAGCTGGCTAAGTCCACCATCTTGGCTCCTCCTCCAGATGAGATTCTTATATGCAGCAGATATCTGGCCTGAGTTTTTGTATCCAGTCAGCCACCCTGTGCCTCTTTAGAGGACAATTTAAGCCATTCACATTAATTGAGAATATTGATGAGCCTGGTAGAATTGTGGGTATAGAGTTTTTCAAAAGTCCAATGGACATTTTTAATCCTTTCAACACTGGGGAAGTTGGAATTTGATCAATAGTTTTTGTGTGAGTTTACTTTTGTGGTGAAGGATTGCACTGGTCATTATGGAGGATAGGTCTGAAAATATCCTGGAGAACTGGTTTAGTTATGGCAAATTTCTTCAACATGTGAATGTCATTAAAGTATTTAATTTCTCCATCATAAACTCAGTTTAGCTGGATACAGGATCCTGGGTTGAACATTATTTTGTTTTAGGAGTTTAAAAGTTGATGACCACCCAATTCTAGCCTGAAAGGTTTCAGCAGAGAGATCTGCAGTCATTCTAATATTCTTCCCCTTGTGGGTTATGGTTTTCTGATGTCTGGCTGCTTTCAGAATTTTCTCCTTCTTATTAACTTGGTAAAGTTAATTAGGATGTGGCTGGGGGTTGTCTTACTCAGGATGAGTCATGCTGGGGTTCTGAAACTGTGTGATTTCTGAATTTCAGAATCTCTTGGCATGTCTGGAAAGTTCTCCTTCATAATGTCATGAAGAAGAGCCTCTGTGCCTTGTGATGCAACTTCGTCACATTCAGGGATTCTTATAAGGCAAATATTAATTTTCTTTGAATTATCCCAGCGCTCTCTGAGAGAATGATCTATTTTTGCCCTCCATTTCTTTTCTTCTTTGAGTGTTCAGGAGCATTCAATAGCTTTGTCTTCAATGTCATAAATCCTTTCTTCTGCTTGCTCCACTCAGTTATTGAGGGATTCTACTGTATTTCCAGATCTTTGAGGACTGAAATTTCTTGTTTCAGTGTGTCAAAATCTTTGGTAATTTCGTCTTTGAACTCATTGAATTCTTGTGACAACTTTAAATTGCTCCTTGAATTTCTAATTCTAACTTTACCTCCATTCTATTAATCTTATTTGCAATCTCAACTCTGAATTCGATTTCTGACATCTCAGCCTTTTGTCTATAAACGGGATCTTCAGTTGTATCTGCTATATCATTACATGGGGGAGTTAATCTACTCTGGTTATTCAAGTAACTGGAGTTTTTCTGCTGATTCCAACCCCATCATTATTTTACACTGTTTGGCTAGATGAGCAGATAAGGTGAAGTTGGGTTGGGGGGCTCCTGGAGTAGTGATTAAGCAGCCCTTTTCCCAAGAGTTGTGACTGGTGTCTCTACCTTTTCCCCTAGAGCTTTGCAAAGGACCTATACAGTGCTACAGCCTGAGACACTGGGGACTTACTTGGTGTGGTGGGGTGAAGTGGCTCTGTCTTGTTTTCAACTGGTCTCTGTCCTACCCTAGTGAATCAGTTACTCTCATTGAAGTCTCAGCTGTGGAGAAATACCAGTAATTAAGTCACCCCGCCCCCCCCCCCCACAGGCAATAACTGGAAAAGGAAATCAAACCTTCCCACAACCACACACCCAGGGTACCACTTTGGATAGACTTCAGGTGATTGGTCCAGTCTGAGAGATCCAAATCAATTGTCCAGACAGCACCCAGTCTCAAGTGAGAGAGTTCAAAAGGTCTCCTGCAACTAGATAGCAGGTGTCTGCTGGCAGCTTGAGTATGACTCATTGTGGTGCTCTGTAGAGTCAGAAGGATCCCCTAGCAAATGAATTAGTCTGGGAAAGTTGATGCCTCCGTCCCTCCCTTGCACCTCTGTCACACCCAGTCACTGGTAACCTTGCAGGCCTGTGACCCAGTTCCCTCCAATGAGCAGATGCTTTTCCAGGGGTTGTGCCAGCCTAAGTCACAGGGAGATCAATGTTTCCTCAGCCAGGCCTCCACAATCTGCCACCCTCCACCACCCTCCAGCAGGGGGAGCTGAGGCTGGACAACCTTGGGTGGTTAATGGCAGCTAGGGCAGTTCAGTCAGTTCCAGCCCCACCCCTGATTGATGTTGCTGACACTTATATATTTTGCAGAATTTGTGATTCTGTCCTAACTACATTCCCCTGCAGACCAGGTGCTGTTTGAGTTCACAGAAACTGACTCATCCTCAGTCTGTGCTGCTGCCCAGAGCTGGTGTGTCTGTCTCCACTTTAGTCTGTGTTGGGGCAGGTGCAGTTAGAGCTCATAGTGAGCTCTGCATTCCAGCCTCTGTCCACCTGCCTTTGTTTCAGCTTTGATCTCCTGAGGGCCGGCAGGGTGCTTCTTAGGCTCACTAAAGCATTCCTCAGGCTCAATCCTGTCCTGGAAGTATACGGTCTTTGCGCATGCATCTTCTATTTTCCATTCCTGCTGTGCTCCACCCAGACAGGTACTGCCTCAAGCATACCCTTTACTCATGGGGCCTGCACTACCATCCCAGATCTGTTCTGCCAGTGTCTAACACCAGAGAAGATGCCCAGCTTTCTCTGGTTGACCAGAGAGACTGCGAGTGTCTCTCCAAAATAAGCCCAGGGATGTGAGCCCTATTGTTTCCACTACTGCTGCTGCAGCTCTGTGCCACAGAGCATCACCTCTCCCTCTCACTTTCCCACGTGGTTCCTTCAGTCCACTGTCTTTTCCTTATCCCCATGCCACAGAATCAGCACAGACCTGCAACAGCCCATGCCCTGTCCACACCTCTAGAGAAAATGCCCGAGAATCTTAAGTCCGTGAGGGACTGGCTTCCAGATCTCGGGGTGAAAGTGGAAAGGAGTTCTGGGAGTTCAGAATTGCAGGTAGAGAATATATACAGTTTTATACAGTTTTATGCCTGTCAGGAAAGTGCCATGGCACCCTAGTAGGGGAAGGAGGTATGGTTTTTAGAGGGTCTCTCCTGTGGGATAAAATGGGAGGATGTTTGTTTGTAGAAAGTACACCGTGAGCAGTTCTCATGGGAGAGGGTACTCCCATCCGCTTGGTGATGGATTTCGTACCTATTATTTGTATCCTTGGGGTTGCAGCTCGCCTCAGTAGGGTTGATGTCCATTCTTCAACCTTCTTTTTTGGCTCAGCTCCAAACCATCAGCTTACTTGCTAAACTTCTTTTAACTCTCCTTCTGGATGGGGGCCTCTGTGGAAAGCTGACTCCAGTTGGCCATCTTGCCTCTGCCATTGGACACTTGTGTTCACCTTCGAGGTTGAAGTTGGCAAGATTATGCTGGAGAATTGCCAGTGAATTCCAGTCCCTTAGCCTGCTGCTTCCTGCCCCTCACCATGTTCCATGGAAGGGAGAACATTAGTGTCAGATAGACCCTAAGTTCAACATCCGTCTCAGGTAATTTTGCATTCTGTGATCTCAACAAACTCCTGAACTTTCACCACATTTTTCCTCCCCTTGATGTAAGAAGGACAATGCCTCACAAACAAGATGAGTGAGAGAATGAAATGTGATGACAGACATAAAGTTATTTATGCATAGTAGGTGCTCAACAAATTCATGTTCTCTTCCTCCTCTGCAGCCACACACCTCTCTTTTTCATACCCTCATATATTTGCACAGAGTATTTTTTTCTTTTGCATAGAATTTCATTTCTTCATTTTCTATCTAGGAAAATCTCCCTGATCTTCTATGGCCCAGTTCAGAAGTCACGTATTCAAAGAAGCTTCCTAGGTTGTAACCCCCATTCTTAGTCACAGAAATTATACAGTCTAACTCCATACACAGCAGCCAATAGGCCATACTTGGAACAGGTGATTAGTTAGGAAAGTCTGTGTCCATAGGAGCAGCAGACACACCTGTTCATCCTGAGTCACCTGGCTTGCTGTCTTAGAGCAACTTCATGGCACAAATGGTTGGCAGGGAAGAGACTAACTGGTGCAAGGGATTAAGACTTCTCTGACCCTTGTCCATTAATGGCACAAAGAGTGATGGGGTATCTACCATGGGCAAACCAGGTAGAAAACAAAACACTGGAAATCTCAACTCCAAAAGAATTCTTTTCCTGACAGAGGAAAATCTATGGACAGAAGTGACTATAAAATTCTGGTAGAAAGCCAACTAAGTCTTAAGTATGGCTCAGACAACATGCTCTGGGAATCGAGAGGGGAAAGAAAATTCATGCACATTAGGCATCTAGCTGGTGCCAGGCATAGTGCGAGGTTCACAAATGCCAACCTGAAAGGAAGATGCTAACCCCATTGTACAGATGGTAAATCTGAGACTGAAAATGAGTTAAGTAACATACCCAAGTATTATAAGGCTAGTAAGTAGTGAAATTATGGTATAAACCCATGCTGGCTCCATGCTATTCCCCTCTACTCCCCAAACTCCAGGTTGTACGTTGTCATGAGAGCAGAAGATAGGTCCCCCGCTTTTGTCATTTAGATTTGTGATGACTGGGATCAAGGAAACAGTGTTTTGGAAGCAATCATCACAAATCTAAATCACACTGTTTCCTTGATATTTGAAAGGACAGCAATCCTTTCATCCCCAGTTTTTAGACACAGCTGTAACAGCCTGTGATTAATATGCTGATACAATGCATTAAGGGCTTCAAGTCAATACTAGCTCATTTTGTCATAATAAATGAATGTTCAAGTCAACGTAGCCAAAACTTCTATTGCCTTCCTCTCAGTGCCTACATTAAGGCAGAGCTGATCATTTCCTCTAAGGCTGAGCACCACCCCCCAGCCCATGTATGTAATTGTAAGGTAGCTAATTGTCTTACACTTCCACAGAGCCAGGCATTTAAAGAAACACCCCCTTGCAATAATTCTTCAATATTTCAGCTTTCTTGACAGCCAGCCAATCCATCACTGACATCCATAATTTGTATTGATTTGCATTTATCCATAGCAGGGCCCATTTGCAGACCATCACTTGTGATCTTGGTCATTTTTAATGCACAAGAAGAATGTCATTTGGAGTTCACACTACTTCAGAGCATCCATGGGAACCACAAGAGTGTTCATCCCACTCACCTTGAATGCTCTAAGATCAGCCCAATATCAGAGACCTTAAAAATTATTCAGCCACAGAGGCAATTGGAACTTTTTTCTCACTCAGCAAGTTTGAGTACTTGACCCCTGGTACTGTGTCCAGGGCAGCCCTATGGAGATAAAAAGCGCAGGTCACCAACTGGCAGTCTGAGGCCCCATCTGGTCCACACAGGGAATGTACTTGGATCATGCAGTATTTTTAATTAGAATTGGTTGGCAGCATTAAAAATTTTGTGAGTTGTCACACACAAATGAGATTTTCCACCTTTTCTTTGGAACCTGAATAGCTGGCAATGCTGGACTAACATGCCCACTTATTGCTTGTCTTCTGGAGATGATAGGTGGCTTCTCCTAAATAGATAGGTCTCCCACTTGTAATTGTATTTTACCCATATGCCTTGGCCCTTATGGAATTAGTACCTTTTGACATTTGAATATTTGGTCTCAAATTTAAGCATAAAGGATTGATGTTCAAGTCTTGATTCCCCTGGCAACTAGCTATATAAATTTGGACAAGACACTTATACTGTAAGCTTTAGTTTCCTCATTTGTAAAAATGACAAAGTGATTCTATTCATGCTTCAATCTGATTCTATCCACGCTTCTGTAATTTGGGATAGGTACTAGGGATACAGAGATAAATTAGATATTATATTTGGCCATGGGGGACTTATTATTTAGGATGATACATATAAACAGTATATTTCAAAATTGTATGTCAGAGTTCAGGAATGTGCACTAGGAGCTCACAGGATAATCATTCATTCTGAAAATAAGGAAGACCAGTGATACCTGAACAAAGATTTCAAGGAGGCAAGAATGTGTTAAAGGCATGTTTAAGGAACAAGTCCAGGTCTGTTCCTTGGGTCAAAAGGACAAGATCCAGGGATATCTGAAAATTCTTGAGTGCCTAAAGACCTAGACTTTTAGTCCCTGGGTAATGAGGAGCCACTGAAGATTTTAGGAAGAAAGCCAGGGGATATGACCAAAGAAGGTCAGTGTGGAGAACACTGGCAGGAGGGCTCCTCCTTCCTGCAAGGAGGCTTAGTCCAAGAAGTTTGTGTGAGTAAAGAGCTATAGTTCACTCTCAGAATAGAACTACCAGGTAGCTGATATTTCCAGCATGTAACACATCTACTGGAAAGCCCAGGCTAGAGACTAAATGGGAGTGCCCAATGGGAAAAGATCGTCAAAAGCAGAGGGAAATTTGGGGTATAAGAAACTTTCGAGATCCAGGTTGCTAGAAGGGACTCTTGCCTTGTGTGTGTAGATAGCCAAAATCACCAGAAAGCATTGAGATGGCCACTGTCATTCACTATCAGAGAAGAAAAGGCATGGAACTTCTGGCATCAGTCAGTCTTAATTTCTGTTCAGATGTATGGAGGATAGTGGGGGAAACATGAAAATTAAAATGGGGCTTACATTACAAACATGAGGAGGAAAGACACTTAGCAAGTAAACAAATCAATGAAAAAAATTTTTTAAAGCCAATGATGAAAGATATGAGGAAAATAAAATAGAATAATATGCTAGAAGAAGACATTAGTTGGCAAGGTGCTAAAGGGAGGCCTTTTCAAGGAACGGTCATGGGAGTTCAGACCTGAAACATAAGAGAAACTCAGCAGTGGGAAGGCTGAGGGAGGAGCACTACAGATTTCACCACCCCCAAGACTGTCTGAGAGTATTGGGAGGGACCAGAGTCCAGAGCAAACAGTGGTGCTGCTGTTGTTGCCACGACTTCTGGCTAGAAAAAAATGTGGAAGAGTGTATGGGGAAGAATTGCATAGCCATGTCCCCAAGAACTTCAGAGAGAAAGAGAGAAATCTGTCTAATTATTCTCTAAGTTGTTAATGAAAATATCTAGCTCTTTTTGAAGAATAGAAGAGACAAAATACACTACCCAAGAAACACTGTCATCATAAACACCTCTCCTCATCTCCCCATTCTGCATCACTTTTGTACTGAGACCACCCACGTCAGAACTGGTGGAGACCCTACCAAAACTCAGGTCACATCTTAGGACAAGGATAGGCCTATTCCTGCTTAACTGACTGAGGATAAAACAGACAAGAAAGAGTCAGGATGGGCATCAGATAAACAAGCAATTTTTGTGCACCTCCTTTACTCCCTTGCTCAAGGCAGACATAAATAGATCCTGGCTCTTTTTCTTGCTGGAACTAAATGTGATCTCAGAATCCTTCAAGACTCATGGTTTTAGGCAGCCACTGTAAATCAACCAAATTTGAAGTGAGAAGAAATCTATTTTTCAGTCCACAATGTTAGCCATTTGCCAAAAAGAAAAGCAAGATATTTGATAGGGTTAGGTGGAAATAGAAAAGTTCTGTCCTACCAAGTAATGGATGCAAGGATATCTCTCATCCCTGTTCCATATCTCTCTCCCCCTACACCTCCCACATACACACCCTTCATCATTGCTTTATTTAACAGCCTGAATAAAAAATGTCCTCATGTCAAAGCATCTATGTAAGGTAGTCACAACTTTGGCATCTTTAGAAAGGGGCAGTCACTAAGCCCCATTGAGTCCCAGCATCATTGACTCTTAGCATCTCAGGTGCTGGTATGGGGAGGGTGTAAGTGAGCCAGGGAAAACTCTGTATACAATGTCCTAGTTATTAGGAATTCAGCCTCTGAAGACAGATATCCAGGTGTGTGTTGGCTCTTCCATTTAATATTTGTGTAACAATTTCATGCAACTTCACCGAGCCTGAGTTTTCTCATATGTAAAATTATGCCTACTTAGTAAGTTTGTTGAAAGAATTAAATAAGTTAAGACATGTAAAGTGTGTCCATGCCCCGAATGGAATGAAGCCATAATAAATGTGAACATATGTAAACAGATTGAGATAAAATAGAGTATCAAAAGTAACTGACACTCAAAAAAAAAAATAGGTTGGAAGTTTGTCTTTAAACAGTAAGAGGCCTTGCCACATGAGGGGTCAGCAGGCAGAGCAAGGCAGGGCAGGCCCCAAAGGTACCAGGTTGCTCTGGGAGTGTGGAATGAGCACAGGCATCGGGGCCAGGCCAAGATGGGCATGTGATCTCAACTCAGGTGCTTCTCCACCACCAAGTGACTGTAAGAAAGGCATTTGCCCTTTCTTAGACTGTTTCTTCATTTGTGACGTAAGTCAGAGATATTAATGCCCGACTCTCGACTTGGACGTGAGAATCAGACACGAGAAGTGAGCCTGCCTCAGAGGACATACTCAGGAAATGTGGGTTCTTACCTAATAAATGGGGTCCTCAGGCCTTAGGGAAGAAGAGGAGATTGGGGTGAGTAGAAGGCGAGAAAGAAAGGAGGAAAAAGGGTCTCCTTTTCAGAGACAGCAGGGAGAGACTAGATGTCAGCTACAAGTAGAGATCTCAGCATGAGAGCATGACAAAGTCAGGGCCAGACCTGGAGTCATGGCCCTATGCTGCTGAGTCCCATGGCTTCGAGTTGGGTCCTCAGCCTTTCATGGCCAAGGACAGAGAATGGGAGAAGGGACGACAAGTGTGGTTACAGGCCATGAAGGGAGGGAGGGCTGGCCTGGGACCAACAGGCCCTGCAGAACAGATCTGCCCAACTACCAGCAAGCTGAAGGTCCTAGAATGCACAACTGTGCTTTCTAACCTGTGTTTTTAGGAAATGAGGAGAAGGTCAGGAGAATGGACCCTTCCACATTCACTGACAGAGCTTCAACATTACTGGTTTTATAAGTTGGGGTTCCTTGGGATTTTAGGTAAAGTCTTGCTGCTTTTCAAAAACATTTTTAAACCCACTAATTTAAAGAATGGAAACCTTGACTTTTAGAATCATAGTAGCTTGAAATTAAAATTTTATCTTAAAAATCATCTAGTCTGTCTTCTCAAAGCAGGAAAACATTCCCTGCTGCCTGCCAGGGCATTGTCCAACCCTTATTGAATATGTTTACTGACAGGGACATTGCTATCTTACAACACAGAGTGGAACTCCTGTAATCATTGGAAAATCCACCCTGTCATCTGAGAAGAAAGCAGACTCCCTCCGACTTCTACCCATTGCTCTCATGCTGCCTCCAGACAGCAGGCTGCCCAGCACCTGTTTTAAAGTACATGTCCACCTCCATTATGCTCCTTCTGAAGGTACTTCTGTGCTCCAGTCTGAAGGTACTGAGTGTGAGAGCTGTGCTTTACTTACCTTGATGTTACTGTCGCCTGGCAGGGGGAAGGGCTCAATCCATTTTTCATGAGTATGTAGATAAAGTAAATGATTAGGCCCTTATGGTATATCAGTTAAACTAGTTCATTTCATTGGAGAGCCATCTAAAACCCAAAGAAATTACATGCGTAGCCCAAAGGTATTTAGAGGCAGGGCCAGAATTCACGTCTAGATTTCCTGATGCCTACACGATGTGACCTCAGAGCCTTGGATAGGATGCTGGGAAGGAAGGAAGGTGTGGTTGACAAGAATCAGACCCTGTGACTAAGAGCAGAGTGAGGGAATTGTTTTGAAGGCGCCAAGGCCACCACAGCATGGACATGGGAGCCAACTGTGTACACGTCACAGCTTCCTAGCCAACTCCACAAACCCTTGTTGAATATGGGCTGGGAACAAGGCTCTGTCTCTGAGGAGGAATTCACGAGGACCATGTCTCTTTCTTACGAAATGTGTGGTCATGAGTTCATGACCAGGCATAATCAAAAGCAGGTTAAGCTTTCTGCTATTTCAGAAGCACAAAGCACAAGCTGCCATTGAGTGTGTGAGAAGGCAGAGGAAGGAGTGATTCATTCCTTCTGGGGAGATCTGACGTCTTAAGGAACAGTAGACATTGGAGTCACACCTTAGTGATTGAAGAAACTATGTAAGCAATGGAAAAAAATCTTGAAGGCAGCAAGGCATGTGGACAGGTGATTGAGTGGTAAAGATGACAAAGGGGCCCCATGGAGGACAGCCTCAACACCCAGCTCAGGATATTGCTTCTTTTCCATGCCAGGGGATTCCTCTGCTTAAAATCCTTCAGTAATCCCCTGAAGCAATATGAGAAGACCCATGTTTAGGAACAGTGCGTATAGCCCATCCCATAGTTGGTCAGGTGGGCCAAGGCTGCTCCGACCCCACCCAAGGACTGCATGCAAAAGGCCAGGTCTGCCAGTTTCCCAGTGCCCGTGACAGCCTGCAAGGTGGCTCCACTCTCCAGACTTGTAAATTTCCCAAGCTCTTAGCATTGAATTGAAGAAATAGACACATTGATTAAGCCAACATCATCAGTAGCAAAAAGCTTACCTTTCCTCTTCCTCTCTAACCTGGAAATAGAGGATCTTACAATAGCTGCGGGGAAGCTCACCCTTCTGGCCACACATATACTGCTGGACTACGATTCCAGAAGCTCCTCCCATACAGACGTGACTCGGGTCTCTCTATCCCACTAGGCGTGAGCAAATGGAGACAGAGCCAATGGTTGCAATTTCTCCACTGCCCAGCTGTGTGACCCTTTGCCACATCCCTTGTATTATCTAGACGTCAATCCTTTTCCCTCCAAAATGAGAATGATAATGCCTATCTCAAGAAGGCTATTGTAAGAATTAAATGTAAAACTCTTAGCCAGGTGCTCAGCCCAAAGCAAACTCCAGGACAGGAAGCAAGACTTACCTGCCCCTATTTCTTCAGGGCCTCGTAGAACAAAGGCTTAACAAGTGTTTGGTGAATGAGTGAGTAAGGATGGGCATTGTAATTGTGACCTTTGCACAGATTATTCAAAGCCTCTTGACTCACTGCTCTCCATCTCTGCTTCTCCAGATACATCTTTTCTTTTGAGAACATGAGATGAAACGTCAAGAACTAACCTGTGACTCACCATTCAGAAAAAATAAAATAATATTGTATGCAGGTTGTTCTGAGTAACGTTCCTGCAAGGAATGAGGGACATACAGAGTTAAAAAGAAATGGCAGGGGCAGTGCCTGTGGCTCAGAGGAGTAGGGTGCCGTCCCCATATGCCAGAGGAGGCGGGTTCGGGCTCAGCCCTGCCAAAACCTGCAAAAAAAAAGAAACCGCAGTGTGTCACTCCATGGAGCTCGTGTTTTCTCACATCCAATTAGTAGAGAAGTCAGAGTGCTCTGCATCCGTGTGTCATCACTGCGTAAAGTGGTCTGGGAACTTCCACTGCAGCTGCTAGCCCGGGGAAAATGAGTCACAGAAGGTCTGAATTAAGAGCTAGAAAGAGTGTTAGAGATTGTCATCACCATGGTGCCCTATACAGCATGTAAAATGTTGCAAACCATTTATTCACTAATGTGCAACACACATGTTCCACCCTGCTGTGTTCCAAAATTAAATATGTAAGGTGGTGTATACGTGCATGCTGGCAATTTGTTACAGAAACATATGAGACGCTGTGCTTCTGTATGGCTTCTCTGTTAACACTCATAATAACCCTATAACTACTTAGCACTTATACAGCAATTCTGCTTGTGGATTTGCCATGCCCAAACCGAGGCTTGGTGTCATGATTGTGCAGTGGCAAAGAGTGTGGGCCCCAGACTCATGCATCCCTGCTCTGCCATGTCCTAACTCTTCGACCCTGAGCAATCGCCCAGGTCTCTCAGAGCCCCATTCCCTTGTATGTAAAGTGTATACAATGCAATCGCCCTCCTTAGTGGTTAGGAAGAATCATTAAGATGGGTTAAGTAAAAGTTTAGAATAGTGTCTTATCAGTTAGACCAATACAATGAATATTTACTATTACTATTAAGTAAATTGCCCAAGACCACATGGCCAGTCATTAGTGGGAATTAAACCTTAGCCTGCCTCAGTGCAAAGCCATAACTCTGTCTGCCAGGTTATCACCTCATCTTTTTCCTGCCATCATAGATTTATGTCATCTTCATTCTACCAAGTTAGAAACTTGAGATCCAGGGAGGTTTAAGAACCTGCTCAAGGCCTCAGCATCGGTATTTGTATATGATAGGACTGGGAGAAGAACCCTGGCCTTTTGACCCCAAAAGACCTTCTGCGTGACACCAACCTGCCTCTCTAATCTGTGGGCAGCTCTGTGTTATGCATGCTGGAAAACCTTCAGAAAGGCTAAACCACTTGCCCGGTGACACCTAGTGATTAAGTGGCAGAGCTGGGGCTGAAACCCAGGTCCCAATCCTTCTCACTGTTTTTCAAGTATTCTTGCAGTCTATTCCAGGACCTCTCAGAGAGACTGAGTGGGGAGAAGAACAGAAAGGGAGACCAAGAGGGAAACCCCGAAACAGAGTCAAATAGAGAAAGAGAGACAGAGAGAAAAAACAGAAAGTCAGACGTCAGTAAGCTAAGAATATTTTTTAATTTCTTTCTTCCAAGAGGGCCTTAAAATTATGAAAAGTTAGTAATTTATAGGGAGCAGAGGATAAAAATTAATGCATAGCCACTGCTTGTGCAGTTCTTTTTTTTTTTTTTATTGAATCATAGCTGTGTACATTAATTCAACCATGGGGTACATTGTGGGGGCTTCACATGCAAACTGAGATATTTTATCAACCTGATTTACATACCGGTCATGATATTTTCTCGTTTACTATAGGAAAACATTTTTGATCCTTGTTCAGAAGTTTTCTCCTGACCCTTCGAATATGTAACATACATGTGATCTCACCCTTTGTCCCATCTCCCCCCACCCTCTCCCTCCCATTCCCTCCCTCTCCCCTTTCCCCTTCTTCCTGTGCAATAAATAGGTTGTAGCCTTCACTTGAACGAAAAAGAATTTGTCTCATATTAGGGGTGTATACATTGGATACTTTTTCTTCCATTCTAGAGATACTTTGCTAAGGAGAACATGTTCCAGCTCCATCCATGTAAAAATGAAAGAGGAAAAGTCACCCTCTATCTTTAAGGCTGCATAATATTCCATGGTATACATGTACCACAGTTTATTAATCCATTTGTGTATCGATGGGCTCTTGGGCTTCTTCCATGCCTTAGCAATTATGAATTGGGCTGCTATAAACAATCTGGTACAGATATCTTTGTTGTTCTGTAATTTTTGGTCATTTGGGTATACCCAGTAAAGGAATTATAGGGTCAAATGGCAAGTCTATTTTTAGATCTTTGAGTATTCTCCAAACGTCTTTCCAAAATGGATGTATTAGTTTACATTCCCACCAGCAATGTAGAACTGTTCCCTTTTCTCCAAATCCGCGCCAACATCTCTGGTTTTGGTATTTCATCATGTGGGCTAATCTTACTGGAGTTAGATGATATCTCAAGGTAGTTTTGATTTGCATTTCTCTGATGATTAAGGATAATGAGCAGTTCTTCATGTGTCTGAAGGCCGTGCGCCTGTCTTCTTTAGAGAAGTTTCTCTTCAGATCTTTTGCTCATCCTGAGATGAGATTGCTTGCTCTTTTCTTGCTAATATGTTGGAGTTCTCTGTGTATTTTGGTTATTAAACCTTAGTCGGAGGCATAACCTGCAAATATTCTCTTCCATTATAAGATGTACAAAATTTGTTTCAAAATGATCATAGATAAAGGGAAGAGTAAATTTAACAGGCTAGGAGTTTTGGGTTGTTAAAGCAATGTTGACAGGCTCTGAGTTTTTGGTTATCAAAGCAATCATGAGTTTATTGTAGTATTCTTTATGCTTTTGTATGCATTTTTAATTTTCCACATGACCCTATGATGTGCTTGTACCTAAATACTGTATCTCTTCCTATTGTGGTGTTTCATATATTTTTTTTTATATAAAATTACATGCTGCTTTCAAGTATCTTGCTACACCCATCAACAAAACAAATATATTTAGGACTGATCTTTTTTTTTTTTTTTTTTTGTAGAGACAGAGTCTCACTTTATCGCCCTGGGTAGAGTGCCGTGGCGTCACACTGCTCACAGCAACCTCCAGCTCTTGGGCTTAAGCGATTCTCTTGCCTCAGCCTCCCTAGTAGCTG
>CAUYON010013790.1:0-27404 GCA_963573935.1 Arctocebus calabarensis
ACCTGGATCAGGAATGCCACCTCTGATGCCTGGGATGCGACCAGGTATGTCTCCCCCCTTTCCACGTCCTGGGATCCCTCCGGTGACCCAAGCACAGGCTATTTCAGTGCCAGGTATTCTTAATAGACCATCTGCACCGACAGCAGCAGTACCTGCACCACAGCCTGCTCTTACTAAGCCGTTTTTCCCTCGTGCTGGACAGGCTCAGACAGTTGTCCAAGGACCTATTGGTACAGATTTCAAGTCTTTAACTAGTACCCCTGCAACAACTACAGAACCCTCAAAGCCTATGTTCCCTGCTTATATGCCGTCTATGGCTTCAACTACCAGTACAACAAATAGCACTGCAGCTAAACCCAGTAAGCCTGCTACGCTGACGAGAACGAGTGCCACCAGTAAGTTGATGCATCCAGATGAAGACACATCACTGGAAGAAAGGCGGGCACGGTTATCTAAATATCAACGTAATCTTCCTCGACCAGGACACTTCTCCCTCCGTAATCCACCAGTTGGATCAATTGGAGGTATGATGCCACCATTACCAGTCATCCCACAGCAACAAGGAATCAGACCACTAATGCCATCTCATGGTCAGTATGGTGGTCATCATCAAAGTATGCCAGGTTACCTTCCTGGTGCTATGCCACCACATGGGCAGGGGCCACCAATGGTTCCCCCTTACCAAGGTGGGCCTCGACCTCCAATGGGAATGAGACCTCCTGCAATGTCGCAACGTGGCCGCTACAGGTCTTACTGCACCCAGTCTCATAGGTTTGAAAAAAATTAAACCTTTTCTCAACTTGTGCTGTTTATATAGCCAAGCTTCCATCAATAAGGTTTCGTTGTGACTTTAACAAACATCATCTTCCCACATACCAGGAACTACTGGGCATTTATGTTACATGGGAAAAATTATTTGAAATAATAAAGCAGGAGCATTGCCTGAAATTGCAATTTATACTGTATGGCTTCTTTTTCATGTTTCACTTAGGTTTTTAGAAGTGAAGTATAGTAAATTTGGTTCATTAAATTGTGAAGGCACTGGAATTACATGAACATACGACCTTGATAAAGGCATGTTCTGTAAGCATAGATTGCTATTTGTAAAGGTATGCCTTCACAGCATTTCAGATGCTGTTGGACTTTATGTCCCCAACCTAGCTTGGTGAGGGCTGTAACTGTTTCCAAGTACCTGCACATCGGAAGTCTGAATTCATAACAATATTTAATGTATTCAGAGTTCCTCATGTTGCAGGGTTCAAGAAATCTGACCCACCAAGGTCATGTGAATTTCAGTACGGTTAAACTTGATTGTAATAACATGAGAGAAGAATTTATGCCTTTTTATTCATAACCCACCTGTGGATGACTGCCTGAAAGGTTTGTACAGATGCATGCCACAGTAGAAGTCTACATAATAAAATTCATAGTTACCAATACAAAAAAAAAAAAAAACCCACAATAAATTGGGAGGAAATGCTCTGCTTAATATTAAGGCTTATTCCATAGCTATAGTAATCAAGATGGTAGGAAATTGGTGGAAAGACTTATACTTTCATGCAATAGAACAGAGAACCCTGAAATAAATCCACATAATGCACCCAACTGATTTTAGAAAAAGTTGTACAATCAATCCCAAGGAGAAGTTTTAACCGCCTTTCAGTTTCCATACCCTTTTAAACAAATTGCTATTTCAGCAAGTGGACATATAATGGTGAAAAAAATAAAAATATATGTAAGTAACTAAGCAAATACAAATAAAGAGCCTACACTTAAATTTCACAGTATATGCAAAATTACCTCAAATGTTAAATATAAAATATAAAACTATAAATCTTTTAGAAAAATATAGGAGAAAATTGTGTATCCTAGAGAAAGAGTATTTATGTTTGTCAAAGGCATAATTTATAAAAATAAAACTGACAAATTAGGCTTCATCAAAATTACAACTTTGACAGTACAGAGCACCCAGTTAAAAAGATGAAATACAAAGTACAGACAGGGAGAAAATATTTACATGTGACTTTTATGAATAAGGGCCAATATTTGGAATATATAAAGAACTCATAAAACTCAAAAGTTAAAAAAAATCAATCACAGAAGGGACAAAAACCATAAAGAAACATTTTTCTAAAGATTAAAAGCAGATGGGGCGGTTCCTGTGGCTCAAGGAGTAGGGCGCTGGCCCCATTTACCGGCAGTGGCAGGTTCAAGCCCAGCCTGGCCAAAACTGCACAAAAAGCCAAAAAAAAAAAAAAAAAAAGATTAAAAGCAGATGACAAACACATGAAAAATATTCAGTGTCACTAGTTATTAGGAAATGCAAATTAGAAACACAGAGAGAGGAAAAGTACACATTTATCAGAGTTGTTCAAAGAAAAATTAGGGACCACACCAAATGCTGGCAAGGATGTGGAGAAACTGGATCACTCATATATTGCTGGAAAGAATGTAAAATGCTATAGTAACTCTGGAAAATAGTTTGGAAATTTCTTAAAACTAAGCAAATACTTTGTATATATGTCGCATTTTCATTATCTGATGATAGATAGAATCTGAAAAAGTTGAACTCTCAGAAGTTCAATATTTCAATATTGCTTAAAGGGTAGATTTTAGATGTTTTCACTATGCAAAAATAAATGAGGTGATCAAGTTGTTAATTAGCTTGATGCAATCCTTACACGTTGTCAACATATAAAAAGTATCATTTTGTACCCCCAAAATAGATGCAATTGCTATTTTTCAATTTAAATAAAATTTAGTAAAAGAACAAACAAGAAAACAAAATATGCAATGACCATATAGGTCAGAGATCACACTTCTGTGCATTTATCCCAAAGAAAAGAAAATTTAAGTCCACATAAAACCTGTACACAAATGTGCATAGCAGTTTTATTAGTAACACCTCCAGAAGGTAAATAACAATGTCTCTCAGTTGAGCAATAAACAAAAGATGGGAAGCCCATAACAATATATGAATCAATAGATGAATGGATCACATTCATTCATATGAATATATGAATATATTAGCAATGAAATGTAATGAACTATGACCACATGAAACAATTTATATGGATCTGAAGAGGATTACACCAAGTGAAAAAGTCAATTCTAAAGGATTAATCACTGTATAATTTTATTTGTATAATATTCTTTAAATGACAAAATTATATACATGTAGAATAGATTAATGGTCACCACAGTTTAGAGATAGAATAGAGTGAAAAAACAGAGTTGGATATTGTTATGAAAGGTCAACAGGAGGGATCCCTGTGCTTATGAAACTGATCTATAGTTTGAGTATCATGGTGGATGCACTAGTCTACTTGTGTTAAAATTGCATCAAAATAAATATACAAACACACACACAATAAATATTTATTTATTCCATTGAAATACTTATATTTCCCAAGTGTAAACTTGGGAAATCTGAATTAGATGGGTTGCTTGTATCTATATCCTCATTATGATATTATAATATAATTTGCAAGATACTGTCATTGGAATAACTGACTAAAAATCATACATATTATTTGTGTAACTATTCTGTAATTCTACAATTTTTTTTAAATAAGATGTTTAATTCAAAAAAACTTCTCAAGCTCACTCAGTTTGTGTCATAGCTCACTTTCAAATGCAAGCACAAGGCCAATCCCCTTGTTTCCTGTCATTGCTCTATATTGCCAAGAGAGGTCCCTGCGTACAGGAAGATAGAGTTGGACTGAATGCACAATTTAACCACCATAGAGATTTCCTAAATTTTAAGCTACCACCAAGTTTTAAAGGCACTATTTGTTTATAATCAGCTTTGGGGAAGGAATAGACATTCCTTGGTCTTGTTAAATAGCATAATAATGTAATGATAGGAACATGCTGCCCACCTCCTTCATACAATATTCAAAGGTTTGTGGGTACATGTGTGTGTGTGTCTGTGTCTATGAAAGTGTGACATATTGGAGAAGCAACCTTTCCATTCTTTAGTTTCCTCAACTGTTAGATGGGGATAATAGCTGTACGTACCTTACTGAGTTACAAATGGGTTAATACTGGTAATGTACTTAAAATAGCACTTGGAACATTGTAAGCTGTATGTGATAGCAAATGTTATTATTATTGTACATTCTGATTTCAGATTATAAAACATGAAGAAGGAGGGCTTTTTATAAAGGTGAGGAAATATGGTGAAAGCACTGATAGGATCCAGTGAACAACAGTCTAGATTGTATATGTTGTCTTAAAACATGATCATCTTTTTTTTACCTAAGTATTCGCTAGCTCTGACATTCTAACAGCCACTTGCTTCTAAACTCATGAAAAAGTGGTTCTGTATCTCACATTTGTTCCCACGTCCAAAGTCTATTGAGTAGTCACTTTCCTGAATTTAGATTCCTCCTGGTCACTCTCAACTGCTCCCTGAGCTTGTTACCCCTTGGGGATTCAGGACAATAGCCTTTCCTGGTGTGCTGTTGTCCCTCTGCCTGGGCTTCAGTACCACCCTGAACATAGAGCAGGCCTTCCTCCCCATACTACTGACCCTTGCACTCTCTAGAAGTTTGTCACAGAGTGGAGTTCTATGGGAATTTTGGCCTTTACAGGAGAGCTAGGACTGAAAGTATATAAAAGAATTACATTGAGGGTGGGAGGAATGCAAAACTCTACACTAAAAATGGGTCTTTGTGCTCCACAGAAATGTGGGAAAGAATTAACCCTTGCATGTCTTTTGGGGTATGTACCAGTTCCTGGCCTTGCTCTTTCCTATTGAAAGTTATGGTCTTCTCCTCTTAAAGGTCTCCATTTTTCAAGGTGGAAATTCTACTCCATAATAGGAAACATTAAACACCATATGCCAAGTATTGATCTAAGAATCTAATCAGTATTCACTACTGTGTGTAATTGATTCTGAGATGGCATATTTCACATTTTAACATTTCTCAGGTCAAGCTGTGTCTTAAAATCATTGGTATATAGGGATATGAGTAGCCAGTTTTTGTTTCTATTGTAGTGCTATACAAAACAATGGTCTATCTTATAATTGATGACTTCGTACATTCAATGTAATATGACATGTAAGGACTGATTTTTATCAACATTTTATAGGTGACATAATCAAGGTTGCTTAAGGTCAAACAGCTAATTAATGACAGACTTATATTTATATATTTTTTATTAAATCATATTTGTGTAAATTAATGCAAACATGGGGTACAATGTTTGATTGCTCCATATACAATCTGAAATATTTTCATCAAACTGGTTAATAACTTAGCCTTCATGGAAATTTTTACTTTCACCTTAGTCCCCGCAATGTCTATATTCTCTTAAAAATAGACTTTCTAATAATTTATAACTATATTAAAATAAATATGCATAAAGTTGTGCTTTTCCTGAATAGTAATCTTGAAAGTTTTGCTGTCTTAATTTTTATAAATTAGTAAATTTTAACCAAATACTTATGTTTTAGAACTTAAATATTGACTGCTATTATTTTTTTTAATATTAAAGTGTTTCTAAAACGAATGGAAATATTTAAAAGAGTAGCAATTTGTTTACAAATTGCTTTGGGACTGGGACTGTAGGTTAAGTACATTTTCAAATACTTAATAACAGCACTTAGGCCTTATTGAATGATGCTAATAATAGCAATCAAGTAAAAATAAATATTGAAACTAAATTTTGCTTCTTAGGCCTAATTAAAAATACGTAGGTTTTAAAAATGGGTAATTTATAGTGAATCTTATGAGCAAGTAAATAGACTAAACAACTGGACATTAAAACATGAAAAAAGACAAATATTTGTAATTTATATCATTTTCTTAATTTGAAATATATGTGATCTTTAACATATACAACTAAAAATAAAAGTATACTAAACTGGAATGCCATTTTGAAAACCAAATAAGACAAAGATATATTCCATCAATATGCAGAGATAATTTAAACTATACTGATATTTTTGCCTTACCATAATTGTTTCTGCAAACAAGAAGAATAAGCAGTAGAGAATTTATGTCTATGTTTGTTAATTTTGTTTCTTTCCTTGGGTTTCACTTTCTCATGGTAATTCAAGAAATTGGGAGCACCTGTTTTCCATTGCGCTTTCAGTGTGGGTAAATTCTTACAACATAGCTATGTGTTTCTAAGGAGAATCTGGAAGTCTGGGGGAAGTTTATGATAATAATAATCATAATAATATTAAAGTGCAGTCAATAAAATGAATTCCAGGAAGACGTCCTCAGACCCCATAAACAGAAAGCTAAGAACAGACAAACACATTTCCTGTGCAAATTTAAAAACTTTGGGAATCACATTTATGGGTAAAGAAATCAGTTCCCTCATGCAAGGATCCAGAAGGGGAATGTTGAAATGTAAAAGTTGATATTTAAAATCTAGGCAGCATGTATTTTTCTCTACAACTTTGAAGAGACCAGATCATCATACAGTTTGAAGTGAGTGAAAGTATTTCTGTAGTGTCTTCAAAAGGATTGCTGTGAGTTGTGGACATTGGAGGAAAAACTGTTCATGCTTGAAAGATTGCAAAAATGCTTTTGAAGTAATGTTTCCAAGTGTCTATTTTAAATTAGCAATAGCGCAAGTTATTTTCTTGTGTATCTGTCAAAAAAAATCAGATCAGAAAGGCCATCTACAATTGATTTTTCTACTTGAAAGGAACAAGGAAGGGAAAGTTGGTCTTTGCTCTTTTTCATCACGGTATTATGCCTGCCAGCTTGTGTGCAAATGATTTGCTCTGAAAAGCAGACTTTACACTCGGAGAAATACTCGGATGGAGAATGTGCCCTGTGGAGTCCTTAGAGATGGAACAGTGCAGTCACAAAGCCGGCTTCCTGAGTCCTGCCCACCTGTGCATATGCACGTGTAAACTGATTGGTCAATAATGACTTGAATAATTGAAAAAAGATATCCGTTTCAGAATAGGTGGAAAGTTCTCCACTAGCTTTCTACTACAAATTTGGAAAGAAAGCTGGGCTGCCTGTTTTAACAGACAATTAAGAATAATAAAATCTAAAGAACAACTAAGTAAGTCGTATAACTTAATAGTCCAGCAGTAACTGGATTCTGTGTTTGTTTTCTAGTCCTCACATTTCTTAACTGCAAAACTTTTATGCTTAATACTTTCAGTGTCATTTTGGGTAATTATACTTATGAGGTTTTCATGTGAGATGTTTTCCAGTTTTGAAGGTTATTTTTACACAGGTTTGAGCCTTATTTTCTCTTATTCATATATATAAATTAGGCTGTGCAAACAAATAGCTTCTATGAAAAGCCAGGAGTTTTCAGGGCTCTACTAACTGATGACAGGCTATGAACTTTAAACCCAATATATTCTTAAGTCAACTTAAAAAAATAAACATTCAGAGGTAAATTAAAAGCACAAGAAGGTCAGAAAATCAAGCGTCATCCACTGTTGTGTGCTGAGAAATTCCTCCTGATGTACAAAGGGTTTCTGAAGGCTCGTCTCACTGTTACCAAGTGACTAAATCAACTCATCAAGATAGCATGTTTCTTGGAAATACGTATGTAGAAATTTTATACTCCCCTGAATAAAATTACACTCGTTAGAGCCTTATTTTTGGTCCCCCGCCATCTAGTGACAGGTCCCCCACCTGTCTCTTTCTGGCTCCAGCTCTCACGACTTTGCGCCCCTTACTTAACTAACGTCTTTACTGATGATGATCACCCTCAAAATGCTTAAAAAGTTCAGCACAGGTACCAACTACTCACAACTGGCAGTTGTATATCCTATATGTGTTTAGCTGCTGGATATCAGTTCTAATTTTTCATCACACATGCTCTGTCATTTCTAGTATCCTTGTGTCACGTAGGAACCAATCACATAGCTGAAAATATAAACATGCAGTTGGTCTTTACATAGGAAAAAGTCTGGAGAGATAGGCAGGTGAACAGAAGTCCTGTGGGGTGGTCAGAAGTCATGTGACTCCTCTCAGATGCCTTCAGGGACCGCTCTTTCTGCCTCTCCGCCGCACCCTCTTTAGAATGTTGACTTCTGTCCTCCTGACAGTGAGCTCATATTCACATTATGGGTGTTGTGCCTCTAACTTCTCATCTATATGCAATGACGAAAGGAAAGAGAGGCAGAATGGGCCGGGAGGAAAAGGGTGTGCCGACTTGAAATGTCTTTTCTCTTTTCCCCTTTGGGGTGATAGACCCTTTCTCATACACCGTCTCCCGTCATCACTGACCAACATTTGTTGTGTTGCCCCTGCCTAGAAGGTGTCCAGAGAGAAGGGAATGCGAGGGGGGTGGATCAGTGGGAACACAGTGCAGGCTACACTGTTTTTTGCTCACATTCACCCTGCCACTTGGAAGGCCCTTTCTCTCATCTCTCCTGAGCCTTCCCTCCTCATCCTGTGGAGGACTGCCCATTTTCTCCAGTTCTGAGCAGCTCCTTACACTTCCTTAGGGAATAGCAATTTTAATCTTTATAATAAAAGGCAAAGTAACTGTCATTAGTTCTATGTAGCTGTGTCTTAACCTTGAAGTCAGAGACTATACTTTAGGATTTACGACACTTATAGTCATAAGGGTCAAAAAAATATTGTCAGGGAGTTTATTCCACAATTTATTAGTTCATTTCCCCCGGAAGTTCAGAGGTTGTCTGGCTTGAGGGATGTCTGGAGCCAGAGGCCGAAGAGCTGGGCCCAGCATCATCTCCTGTGTCTCCTCTCATTCTGCGTCTCATCCGTCCTCCTGCCCCCTCTCCCTTCTCTCTTCTCCCCCCTCTTCCAATGCTTTTCTTTGTTCCTCTCTCTCCCTGCTCTTTTTTCTACTTTCCTCTGTTTTGTACCCTTCTGAAACAGGTTCTCAACCCATCGTATACTGCGTTGGAGATAGCCATTTGCTCTTATCTTACCTGATTTTTCATTATGCTAGAGTGAAGGAGTCCCTCTGTTTCCAAAAAGGTCCTCATCACTTATTTGGGAAGGAATATGATCAGCCTTGGGTGGCCACATTGGTGACAGAAGCTCTTTCACCAATCATCGTGGAGGAGAATAGAGTAATGAGTTTGGCATGCCCTAGGTCACGTGACTATTCCAGTGGCCCAGAGGTGGCTGAGGCACTGTACTTGACAATCTCACCCAAACCACGTGTGATGTTGGGGGGACATGCTGGAAAAGCAAGCTGATAGGTATTTGCCTTGGACCAGATTTTCCCAGTCATTATTCACTACATGCGTGAACCTCGAGCCAAATAAGTCAAAGCTCAGAGGCTATTTGAGGAAGTGAGTGGATAAGATACAGGAAGAGCTCAGCTGACCTATGAGCAAGAGGAGAAAACTGGGTAGTGTCTCAGGATTTCATGACCTGCGTGTAGATAACATAGGACTATTTTATGTTTTAAATTCATGTAAAGCCCAATAGCTGTGTCATTCAAATTTTAAAAGCAAGAAAAGGCAGTACAAAATATCATTAAAAAATATATCGTGTCAACCACAGCTCTTTCAGGAAATATTTATTGTGTATAAACTCTATTCGAAGGCAAGAATTAGATGGCGCTTCATTCTTTTGGTGGCGATAATTAAGATATTTCCCTGTACTTAAGAATATCTTAAGCTGACAGAAACATTAGCAGTTGATGTGTAGTTCTGAAGTAAGGCAGGTTGTGGGGACTCTTTGTCTCCCTAAACCTTCTTGTAAAACTATTTATGTTGTATTTGAGTTCAGTGTATGGAAATTAGCAGCTTAAGAAAATGAATTCAGATATCTATACTCAGTTATTTTAAACCAATGAAAGAGGCATCTGATGCATTTTTGGATCTCTGAGAAAACAGCATAAACATAGAACTCAAAATCAGCTTAGATTTGTTCATTTTAGTTCTTGTCCGTGCTGTGGGTCAAGTTCTAAAGTGAAATATTTCAGCATTTATTTCTCTTGAGTTTCTTTCTTTTGCTACCAAGAACTCTGTTCACTCAAAGTCCGCTGTCCACAGCCCTTGTCTTCACCATCTGTATTTGGGATGAGCAGAGGGTGGACTTCGCCTCTTTGTTATTGCTACGCCTTATCTCACCTCTCCAGAAGGCAGGTGGACTCTGGTAGGCAAAGCTGCTGAGACAGGGTCTGCTGGAGGGGTAACAAGGCCTGCAGATTATTTCAGGGGGCCCTTGTTGGATGAGTGGTCTCCTTCCTTTTCTGTTTTAAAGATTGATTGGCTTGTGAAGAAAATAAAGCTACTCTTTTTTTCTTAGTTTCTTTTTTCCATTTTTGAAAACTTGACGGCTGTATACAATAAGCCTTGCCAGATAGATGGTGTTCCTCTGCTTGTGTTCCATAAACATGGATCTTGAAGAAGAGAAACTTTTAGTGGGATCCTTTACATAAAATTATAAAATTTTATATAAAATTAGTTATGCGATCCAGCTCTGTATTGGTAAATATTTTAGTTTTTGAAACAATGGCATGAGATAGACAAACATGTAGAATGAAATGAGGAGAGGATTTCTAAGATTAGTCATTTAACACACTGATTTAGATAAAAGTTTTTAATAGCCCCCCGGAAAGAGAAATTTCTGAATACCATTTTCTGCTCCTCTTAGTTAAAGGTGTTCTAAAATAATTATATATGTAGATGATAAACTATGAGGGTCTTTCTGTATTTTAGTACTTAAAGTAGATGCCATTAGAACAAGTTAATGAGGTTTCCTAGCAACGACTTTAATTTTGCTTAAGTAAAAATCAAATAAATTCAACATAAAATTGGAACATCTACTTTGCGTGTTGGAGTTTTGCTGGGAAATGAAAAAAAAAAATCGTTTAAAGTAATTCCTGTAATTGAGACTTTTACTCTAGTGGTGAAAGTTTAGAAAAGAGGAGAATGGCCATGATACTTTTTGACAGGTGCTCTCGGAGCAGCCAATATGAGGAATTCAGGAACTTCTGCTTTTGACATCATTTGCTCTAAGGAAGTGTTTTATATCCTGACTCTATTTTTAGCTGGGCCCTTGGGCACTCATAACGTGACAGAAAAAATATATTTTTCCCTCCCATAATGAGGTTGTTATTTACACATCACACTCAGATGCAGAAAAACACTATTCTATTTTATTTACCAATAAATGGACCCTGTGCTCAATGATGGAAATAGAAAACAACTTTGCTAACTAAAGCTATTTCAGCCACTTCTGAGTTATATTTTTCTTTTTCAGAAGACTTCAATGGCACTTGACTAAATCCTCAGTCAATTTATTTATTTATCTATTTATTTTACTGTTGGGGATTTATTGAGGGTACAAAAAACCAGGTTACATTGATTGCATTTGTTAGGTAAAGTCCCTCTCATAATATGTCCCACCCTCAACAGGTATGTCACACACCATGATCCCCCACCCCCTCTCTCCTTCCCTCTCTTTACTTTCCCCTTAACCCCCCTCCTTTCCTCTCTCTGCTCTCCCCTTACCCTACCATGTACTAGGTTATCAACTATCCACAAATGAGAATTGAGTACATAGGATTCTTGCTTCTCCATTCTCGTGATGCATTATTAAGAATAATGTGTTCTACTTCCATCCAGATTAATACAAAGGATATAAAGTCTCCATCTTTTTAATGGCTGAATGGTATTCCATGGTATACATACACCACAGCTTATTCATCCATTCCTGGGTTGGGGGGCATTCAGGCTGTTTCCACATTTTGGTGATTATAAATTGAGCTATGATAAACAGTCTAGTGCAAGTGTCCTTATGATAAAAGGATTTTTTTCCTTCTGGGTAGATGCCCAGGAATGGGATTGCAGGATCAAATGGGAGGTCTAGCTTGAGTTCTTTGGGGGTTCTCCATACTTCCTTCCAAAAAGGTTGTATTACTTTGCAGTCTCATCAGCAGTATAAAAGTGTTTCCTTCTTTTCACATCCATGCCAGCATCTGAAGCTTTGAGAACTTTTTTTTTTTATTTGAGACATAGTCTCACTCTCTTGCTGTCTCCTTGAATCCTCAAAGAGATGTTTCTGGGCAGAACCCAGAGCCAGAGGTATCTGGAGTCTTCTCTCCCCAATCTCACCATGCCTGATTGCAAAGAAGCTGTTACTCAGCCACCATCTTGCTCCAAATCCTTCAATCCTCAGTTAATATAAAGTTCATTTTTCATGTCAGGAATATTTCTAAGTGAGTCCACATTCCTTTCTTTCCTTCCAAAGATGGTCCAGTGAGCAGCGCTGTGATCCCGTGTCTTTCTGAAGATAGAGGGAGATCCTTCTGGTCCGTGCTCTTTTTGCCCTCATTGATGTCCTCTGGGGTCTGCTTACCTGCTCTCTTGAGTTCTTGTTCACTAAGGTCTGGCCACTAGAGGACTGTAATACTGACATATGGTGTTGAAGGCGGTGCTTCCTTTGCCTCTGACTTTTGAGACCCCATGGTTCATAGCCTGGGCCAGGAACCTATGGCATGCAAGCAAAATCCTTCTCTTCTTCTACTCATTGTCTAAGGCTGTCAGCTGTAGTCCTGTAATATCAAAGTTGAGCAGTTGTGACAAAAACTGTATGGCTTTCAAAACCTAAAATATTTACCCTGTCCTTTTATAGAAAAGAAATTTTGCCAAGTCCCAATCTGAATCCTTGGATTGTCCATTCCCCGTTTGTCTGCCCTCCCTCTTGGCACATTTCATCTTCTCCAGGTCACACAGGAGCTGTTGGGTCTTCCGCCCAGAAAGCCAGGGCAGATGGGATTAGGGAGCTGTGTCAGGTGTATCTGTCTAGAGACATCTTCATCCCTCTCTCGTGTCACTACCTTCATGTCACGCTGGATGAGGAAAGGTAGCAGGGCACTAGCCCACTCTCTTTCTCTCTCTATCATGTCTGCATTTGATGTTTTCACCCTCTTGGCAGAAGGTCTTTGGTATCTTCTAATTATGTCCCTTGTGAATCTCCTTTCTTCCTTCCACAAAAGCCTTCTGCTTAATATCTGGAGGGAACTTCCCTGACATGAATGGTTCTTGGAGTGTTCTCGGTGCCAGCAACACCACATCATGAGGACTTGTTAGAAATGAAAACAGCTGGGCCCCACCCCAGACTGACTGAATCAGAATGTCCGAAGGAGGGGCCTGACAAGCTGTGCTCTCGCAAGCCCCCCAGGTGATGGCAATGTCTGCCAAAGTTGGAGAACCTCTGCTTTACGTCATATCTGGCACTAAAACTAGATGATCTGAGTGAGCCAGATTTCATTCTTGATGTGTGAAAGAGAGTTTTCAAAAATGTAGAAAACTCCTTTCTCTTTCCACAAAGACTGGCTGGAAGAGACTCAAAAATTCTGTTTTGGAAATTGAATATTTCAATTGATTCTTTTTCTCCTTACATTTCTGGCCTACTAATTCCTTCCTGATGCAATCAATGCCTCTTGTTAAATAGAGCTAACCATTCAAGGAAGTGTCCTATGGAGAAACATCTCATGTTTCAGAATAAATGCTCTTCTGTGCACTCGCGATATAAATTCACCTAAATGGTAGAGAACATGGCTGAAATCATTGACATATTTGCTGCATCAAGAAGTTAAACTTTTTCCTTGTAAGTGTGACAGTGACTCCAAGATTGGAATCTCCTTAAATCTGCTATGGGCATCTCAAACTTTAAAAGTATGAAAAGTAATTCATTTATTCCTTCTCTTTCCCCTCAAACCATCCTTTGTTTCCCAAATTTTCCACTTCGGTGAATGGCTATGGGGTAGTAACTGTAACAGTTTTGGAGTTGAACTAATTTCGATTCAAATGCCAATTTTATCCTTACTTATTAACTTTGTGACCTTGGCAACCACCATCTGCAGGTATACATTTTCCTGCAAAACAGAGGAAGCCCCAACTTCCACAGATAAATTTCAATCTTTGGGGAAAACATGAGCCTCATAAATGGTATTTATTTTCCTCTGCTTTCCCCTTCTCAACTCTAATTGGTGATCAAGTCACTAGGTGTCATTGTGCACTCTCCTTCCAAAATGGCTTTTGAATATTATTTTATCCCCTTCCTGTGAACAAAGTCTCACTGCTAATAAAGGCCATCTTCAGCTATTTGAAGGATGATGATATGGTTTCTTCTTTGTAGTTTCTAACTCTACTCGGGTCATCCCCTTGCGCTACCATGGTGGTTTTGCTGTTTTGTGTCTGTGGAAGAGCACCATATCTCAGAGGCACCATGCACCTGTCAGCTAGACCTGGTAGAGGTCTGCGTACACGTTCGCACTGGGGCACACAGACACGCTCTCATACTCACATGTATGCATCCTGTCATACTGCCCACTGTGCCACTGACACGCGCTGGCAGCAGGACACAAATTAACACTTGTACACACACAGAGAGGATACAAATTCAGGGAGATCGCTCCACTATACATACCCACTCACACTGTGTTCACATCAGTAATTGAATATTTATATATTTCTTATGATGAAAGGTCAAATCATTTTTTTTCTCTGATCAAATCCGTATATTAAGACATCTTTCTGTAGCTGTGCTGGGGAAGGATCAACTTTCTTCAGTCCACAGGGACTTGCAGTAGGGTCAGCTCTGCCCTGCCCTCTCATCTTTCCTTCAGCAGCTGCCAAGATGCCACCACCCCTTCATGTGCCCCATGGTCCTGTTCCCGCAGCAGCTTGTGTAGGCCGCACTCCTAATCTGCTTACACATACATGTCACCTGACCTTGAAAATTCCACTGGGATTTCCACCGGTAACAGCATCTCACCAAATGTAAAAGAAGGTGTAAAACAAATTGTTTTTCATCTGCTGAATGGGTAATGAGTGTTGTTATACTGTTTTCCTTATGGGTGAAGATATGTGTGGATTCAGCCAAAATTATCAACTTCTTGTCAGGATTTTTAAATTTGTTTGGTGATTGTGCATTTCCCGTTTTTAATTACAAGGAAGAACTCCAAAGAATTAGTTTGACAGGCTGTAGTGAAAAGTCAATGGAACGTGTTAACGACTTTTCCAGATCAAATAATCACTATTCTGTAGACAACATTTTTAGCTCCAAGATTCTATTTCTTTATACCTGTTTCCATCACTCTGTTCTCTCAAGTGGATTAGAGGGTTACATTTCTCTTAATCCTTCCCCACTTTTAAAGTCACGATAACTGGTATTTACTGGAAGTTCTTTATGTCTACCACACATTACACCAGACGGTTTGGAAGCCTGATTCCATTTAGTCTTCACACCAGACTTGGGGATGAGGGAAGATTTTGCAGATGACAAAGGAATGGTTTAGAGAGGAATTATTTTTACCTGGTATTAGATGGTGTGTAAAGGGCAGAGCTGAGTTTCCAGCCTGTCTGATTTTAGAGCTTGTGATCTCTATGCTCATGCTTGCTTGACATTCTTTTTGGCCTCATTAATTATTTTCAAAAATAAAGTAGAAAAAACCCAAAGAGAAAAGGCAAAATATTATTTAATTATATGAGTCTTTAGATTTTTAATTTTTTTAAATTTATTGCTTCAGGTTCATTAACAGTACAAAGAATTAGGTTACATAATTTGCATTTGTTAGGTAAAGTCCCTTTTATAGTTGTGTCCCACCCACAGGAGGTTTGTCACATACCATAACCCTCCATCCCCCTCTCTCATCCCTTTCCCCGCTCCCTCGTTCCCCACCCCCACCTTAAACTGATTTGAGTTTTCTCTAACATGGGTATATATTAGATGGTCTACTGAGTTCATATTAGAATTGAGGACTTTACATTCTTGGTTCTCCATTCTTGTGATACTTTACTAGGAAGAATGTGTCTTTATACGTTTGAAGAAGTCACGATTTTATGTTTTTTTCCTCTTTCACTTCCAATGTTCATTTTGTTCTATTTGTACATGGTCTTTGCTAGTTTCTATCTTTGACTCTGTTCTGCAGTGTGGATCCTGCTGTACTCCGACTTCTACAGTGAGAAAGACACTATTTTCTATTTGTATGGCCCTCATTGTTATCTCTGTTCTCTCCTTCTCATTTTGCACATGACTCCTACAAATACCAGGTACCAGAAAGCAAAGCACAGACAAGAGGATATTTAAACCCACTCACAGCCTCAAGCATCACGATACTGAAATCGAAGGCAAGTACACTGCTGTAGAGTAGCATCTGTCTCTGGAGTTTGAAAAGACTTCTTAATTCCTGTCTCTAGCCAAAATGAAACACTATTTTGTTATAAATATGTTTACAAAGACATAGATGTCTTCTTTCATAAACCTAATAGAGAGCAGTTGCTTTCCAAAGGACCCCGGGATCTGAACTTATTGTGAGAATGGGTTTCCATGTACACGATTCTCTCACTGTCTATTTGGTTCCTTATAAACATTAGGAGTTAAATACTAAATGCCATTATATTTGTATGTGAAGAAGCATCTTTCGTTGTAATTCATATTCTTGAACTCACGCACCTGTCTTTGACCCTTCACTTTCCCTGTGGCATGTCAGAGTGGTCAGGAGATTTGAAATCAAAATTGGTTTGGCAGCTTGAAACCAAACGTTTTATTGTTGGAAGAAGTATACCAATGTACACAACCGCTGTTATACATAGGAAAGCGTCTTTGTTCACTATGTTTAACTGTTTTGTTGACGTCTAGTAGATCAATTCCTCTGTATTCCAATTTACAATTATCTGTAACTTGCATCCGATTTTGGAAATGCTGAATTCATTAATGTATGAAATGGTTCATAAAATAATCCCTTCCATTCGCTTTAAAGGAAATTTTAAAGAAATTAAAGGGCTTCCATTTTGTTGATAAATTTTAATTCTTTATAAGTTTAATTATTACCAACATGGAAATCCTGGAATCTATTTTACTAAGTTGTATCCATCCTTTAATGTTACATCTATATTTACATCTCTATTTATATATATTAAATATACACTGTTTTTAAAATGCACGTTTGTGTTTAATAAAGTTAACTTCTCTAAAATGCCTTAGGCCTCTCCAAGCATTACTTTACCCACTTGACACATATGTATTGGGTCCTATTTGTAGGAGCCACAGACATAGAAAAGATTAAGTATGACCCAATTTCACTTCCTCCAGGAGCTCAGATCCTATTGGAAGAAACAGACCCGTAAATGCCGATTAAACTGCGATGTGGTAAGCACCTCTCTTATGTAGCAAACAGGTGAGTTATAACTCATTCCAGATAAAAGTGAAGCAGGAATCAGCTTGGAAACATTTAGGGAAAGAGGATTTTCAGCATGAGGAACAGTGAACAGATTCTAGACCAGTATTCTTCAAGATTTGTTATCTCATGGCACACTTGTACCGACAGTTAAAACGTCTGCAACACACTTAAATCATGTTGATCAAAATAGAGTAAAAAGAAAGGGATATAGTTACTGTGCTTTCAACTTCTTTCAAAAGTAATTTAATTCATGATCTTTAAAATTTTCACGGCTCACCTATGATCCTCTCATGGACACTGGTTGAAAATCACTATTCCAAAAGAAAGGTGCTATTAGCAAAACCTGGTGAAGCTTTGTCTTCCAGGAATTGTTCTCGTCTGCAAGGACCAGGTTGTAGAGAAGTTACATTCATACACTTTAAGGTAAACTGCCTAAATTGGAATCTAGGCTCTGCCACTTTTGCAATGTGAGGCATTAGTGTTACTTCTCTGTGTCTCATTGTCCCCAACTGTGTAAAGTGGATTTCAGAATAACATCCTCGTTATAAAGGCACAGGGAGCCTTTCCCACAATGGTATAGGCAGGTGCTTAAAGGAATGAGCCCCAGGTCCAAAGAGAGTTCCTGTAGCTACTTCCCAGGGATGCGATGTTGAAGTGCCACGAAGTGGATAGCTGAAAGAACAGAAATTCATTGTATTACTTTCTTAACCTGCTTATTATTTGTGTGAAGAGAAAGATTTCTTAATAAATAAATGAAGTCAAATTGCACTTTAACCTCTTACTTTCTGTTTTTCTGCCCCATGGGTCTGAACTTTGGCTCTGCATCACCATTTCTGTGCTTTAGTACTTAAATGTCCAACTCTTAACCTGTTCAGAACTTTCTTTATTGCCTGCTAGTCAACTGTTTCCTGCTGATGATGTGTCTGGTCATTTGAGTCTTTTACTAACACAAACCTCATATCCCATTCCTATTGCTCCCTTCCTGTCTATCCTCCCATTTTTCCCATTGGTTCTCTCTTTTCTCTTCTCTCTTTCCTTACCCTTTTGTCCTCTTTGATGCCTCTTTCCTTGTTTTCCTGTTCCTTCTGAAGACAGTGAATAGGAGATTTGGCTTCAGCTTGCTATTGACTGTTGTTGTATCAATACTTAGAAGAAATTATTCTATCGTTTCTTAAAGATGACAATATAAACTGACTGAAAGTTTATGTTCACTCCATATATCGATCACATTTCTACTGACTGTACAATTTCAAGTGTCAATGAGCCACAGAGTTGAAACCTGTTAGCATCTCGGACATTTGTGAGCTTTTTGTCAGATTTTGACTTTAGCCTTTGGTGCTGCTGCTTTTTAAAATTTTATAGCATTGCTGAAATTCTCATTAAGAAGAATGGAACAATAAATCTAGAGAAACAATTGTACATAGTGTGTGGTTGTGTGGATTTTAAACACTTAGATACAATTAATACAGTTTCTAAAATTTTAGTTGGTTGATCTCTAACCATTTTTATGTTGATTATTTTGTTTTTCATGTTCAGCTTTTATGTAGATTAAGCACAGGGAATACAATCATAACTTGCCTTGCATAACTGTGGAAAGGATCCTTTTTAGAAGTTCTTTTTTCCAGTTCTGTTGTCTCTCACTGGGGATGACAGTAGAAATGGACAAAGGTGGGCCAATGAATAAGTAAAACATATGCAGATTCTCTGACAATGGACACGCACAGTTTGGCGTAAATCTTTTTGGTGGTTTTGTTTTTCCTGGTTTATAAATAGAAACTCTCCTCAAAAAAGCAGATGGCTAAAAACAATTTTAATTAGATAATTTAGATGATTTTTATAAAAGAGTATTTTATGTACGTCTGAAGGTGAGTAGAGTGAGGCTGCATATCCACTTTTCCATTCATGGCTGGTTTGATTTGAGGCAAACAGACTTGGCCTTGGTTTCCTCATTAGTAAATTGACCATATTGACGGAGTTTCTTTAGAGCAGTGGTTCTCAACCTTCCTAATGCCGCAACCCTTTAGTACAGTGCCTGTGAGTTACGACCCACAGGTTGAGCACTGCTCCTTTAGAGTTGTTGAATTTTCTTTTTTTTTTTTTATTATTGAGGATTCATTGAGGGTATAAGAAACCACAGTGTACTCGCTGCATTCGTTAAGTAAAGTTCCTCTGATAATTGTGTCTTGCCCCCAAAAGGTGTGTCACACACCGGGACCCCCAGAGCTTTTAAAATTTCTCGAGTTTATATTTTCATATTGTCAAAACCTGGCCAACATAATTATAGTAATACCTCCATATTAACCCAGTGAAGGGCTGAATTTTAGAGTTTAATTGTATACTTTGTTGATGTCTCGGGAATGAAACTGACAATGACATAGTTTAAAAGGTGGAGTTGCTGTAATTTTTAATATTTTAGGTCACTATTCTTAAAACAGTTAAGGTTTAGGATCCCAGTGTACTATTATAACTTATACAAAACCACAAAGAATTTAAGATTATGTGGATTATATACAGTAGAACCTCCATAGCTGACCGTCTCTCTACATTGACCACCTCCTTAAGTTGATACTTTTCTTAGACTGGACATGCATCACATGTACTCAAAGGAAGACTGACCTCTATACACTGACCACTTCTGTAAGTTGTATCTTGACCACTTGTGCTGTCATACACAATATTCATTTAAGTAACTTCACCAGTTGAGTCTACTGTACACCAAGGGGTGGAAAATGTTGGCTTTTCCCTTTAGTTACATTATTTTTTTTTTTTAGCTTAAAGTTTTTTTCTTCTTCTCATGCTTTATTATTACCACATGTTGGATTAGATCTAACATCCTATTGTTTGCCACATGTTGTGTTTATCACATGATTTTTTTCAATGTGAAGGACTGATCTGAGTTGTAGGTTCATCCTATTATTACTGCAGAATTTTACGGTTAAGACATGATTAAGAAGAAGAAAAGAACTTGAAGAGCTGACAATGAAGGAAGAGGTTTATCTACATTTTCTTGAAAGCTTCAGCAAAAGCAATGTGGCAGAACATTTCAGTGTTAGCAAAACCATAGTTAGCAACATTCAAAAATGTAAACATGAGTACCTAGAAAGGGATGATAGGAAAGGACAGACTGACAGCAGAAAAAGAGGAAAGCTTCCCTTGATTAAATTTATGAAGTCACAGTATCCTGGTTCGAACACATGAGGGCGATCAGCACCTGAATCTCCAGGTTGATGATCCAAGGAATTGCTAAAAAAATTGCACAGAAATTAGGGGTGGCAGATTTTGAAGTATCAAGTCTTTAGCTAAAGAAATTTAAACTATGACAAGAGATCTCCCAGAAAGTCTTATGTGTGAATCCAATGAAGTTCCAGTAAAAGTTGTGGAAGAATTCAAGGGGAAGTTTCCAGACTTCCCCAGACTTCAAAGATAATGACATCTTTAATGCCGAGGAGCACAGGCTCTTTTTCAAGGCGACACCTGGCAGGAGCCTAATCATGAGGGATGACAAATGTGGCAGTGGGTAACTTTCCAAAAAGTTTCACAGTTCTGCTTTGTGCTGGTCAACTAGAGAGAAACTTAACCCCTGGCGATTGGTGAATTGACAGACATATGGATTCAAGAGCCTGAAGCCCAGAAATCACATGCACTCCATCTGCTTGGAGATCAAGCAAATGTGCATGAATGACGGGTACCCTGAGTGAGGAGTGGTACGGGGTATCGACCAAGAAATGAGGAAGAAGAAATGATCTTTTCATTTCTGTTCTGGCCACCCCCATGTGAATCATCTCACAAATGTGACACTAAAATTTTTTGCCTTTGAACATGACCTCAAAAATCCAACCTTTTGAGAAAGTCATGTCAAAACATTTAAAATACACTACTGACCCCGGCTCCTGCAGTGGGTCATTACTAAAACACACTGTGGTCCTCTTGTGGAAGCAACTTCATCTGCTGTGTCAGTTAATGCTCTGGACACTGTCCTTTGGATCGGTTCTGCTTGGAATAAAGTTCAGCCAAGGGCAGCACCTGTGGCTCAGTGGGTAGGGTGCTGGCCCCATACACCAAAGATGGTGGGTTCAAACCCGGCCCCGGCCAAACTGCAACAAAAAAATAGCCAGGCACTGTGGCGCATGACTGTAGTCCCAGCTACTCGGGAGGCTGAGGCAAGAGATTCACCTAAGACCAGGAGTTGGAGGTTGCTGTGAGCTGTGTGATGCCACGAGGGCAATAAAGTGTGACTTATCTACGGAGGGCAATAAAGTGAGACTCTGTCTCAAAAATAATAAATAAATAAATAAATAAATAAAAGTTCAGCCAGAAGCAATACAGAAGTATTTCAAGAAAGTTGGATTTGCCACAACCCAACAGCATTAATGTTTAGGTCCCATTAGACAGTCCATCTCCCATGCCAGAATTCAAGAAGTCAATTTTGAAGGTTTTGTTGCAATGGATGATGAGGTGGTAACCTGTAATGAACCTGACACAGAGGCAGTTTTCCAAGCCTTATTGACTAAAGTGCAGACCAGCGTAAGAGTGCATGGAGCCCCTGATAATGATAGAAAACGGATTAGTGGTTGACCAGGGTTAAGGGTCAGCAGGGATTAATGGGAAACGGACATGAAGGAAATTCGGAGGGTAATGAGAGTATTTTCCATCATGAGAAGTTTAGTGCTAACATGACTCTATACATTTTGTTAAAACTCTTTTGAATTATAAACATAAAATTAATTTTATTGTTCATAGTTCATACCTCAGCAAAAGTGATTAAAATTGAGATATCAGAACCTATCTTCAGACAAATCTTAAGAATTAAATTGACAGTCTTGTTGGAAAGGATATGCCTCACTAATTATTTCAAGAGTTTTGAGCTAATGACTAGATTATAGCAGACCAAGGAAAGCGCTTATTATTACTTTAGAAATGAACCATTGAAAGATAATCCCAGAATATAACCAGATAAGGAGATCAGTACATTCTAGCCAAAAATTTAAATCTGCTATTTAATGAAAAAAGGCCAAATGGCAATTCTTGTTAGTAATTATACTGGCAATGACAAATTTCATATGTATGTGCTTTACAGTTTTGAAAGCAAGTTAAAATACATTCTTCTGTCACCTGAAAGATCCAAGGGCTTGAGACATATTCTGGCTATAGAGCAAGAAAATGAAGAAAACTTGTTTGTGGGTGCAAGGTAGAGGTCCACAAAAATTGGCATGCCTTTCAGAATGCAAAAGAACTTCTGATGTCCTGACATTCTGTTAGCCTGTCCCCACTTTGGGGACCTGGGCATTCCACATTCTGATTCACTGGGACTGGATTTGATTGACTACATGAGTCACTTTCCAATATAGGGGACCCTATTGGCGAAAGTTCTTGGACTTAAGGGTTAGGAGTTGTTTGGGGGTCAACAGTTGCCCCTGATCTAGACATTTGTGACAAAATTGTAGATCGCAAGTGAAATCAAAGCAACATATTCATGGCAATTTTTATCAGAAGTGGTTGTGGCCTAATTTACATTTTAGAATATTAAACCTCTTTAGTATATTGCTTCACCTAAGTTTCATGTATGTTTTATTTTACTTTAAACATATATATTTTTAATTTTACTCATCATAGGTACATAATATTGCATGTATTTATAGGACATATATGATGTTTTGTGGGCATACAAGGTATAATAGTCAAATCGGCTAATTGAGATACCTGTCACTCTAACAGACACTTTAAACTTTTCACAGAGAACTGTTTTCAGTTTCTTTATAGCTATTGAGTCTTAGTAGATACTCAGTAAATGTTGGATCGATTCATGAAGAAATCAGTGTATGAACTGAGACATAAATAAATCAGTAAAGTCCATAGGTGTCATGTAATTTAGCTGAGATCACAGAACTGGGCACAGGTTGCAGGATAACAGTGGAGTACAGTCAGCGATTAATTGTACAGGTTTGCCATCATATATGCACCTTCTTCTTCTGCTTCTCCCTCCCCTCCCTGACCTCCTCTCCTCTTTCCTTCCCTCCCCCATCTCCTCCCCTCCTTCCTCTCCTCCTCCACCCCTCCCCCTCCCTCTCCTTCTCCTTCTCTGTCTCCTTCTCCTTCTCCTTCTTCTTCTTCGTCTTCTTCCTTTTTTTTTTTAAACACAGAGTCTCACTTTCTCACCCCCAGTAGAGTGCCATGGTGTCATGGCTCACAACAACCTCAAACTTTTGGGCTCAAGTGATACTCTTGCCTCAGCCTCTCAAGTAACTGGGACTACAGGCACCCTCCATGATGCTTGGCTAGTATTTTGTTTGTTTTTTTCTTGTTTGATTTTGTTTTTAGAGACAGGGTCTCACTCTTGCTCAGGCTGGTCTTAAACTCCTAGCTTAAGCTATCTGCCTTGGCCTCCCAGAGAGCTGGCAATACAGGAGTGAGTTGCCACATCTGGCCTTGCACCTTCTCTTCTAAGCCTCGATTTTTTTCATCTGTGAAATGTAGACAATAATTATAGTTAGTCTTCAGGGTCTTGAAATGTATTAATTAAGAAAAGTTTTGCTCTTTGTAAACCCAGAAGCATGTGTAAGATGCTTAGGAAATCCTCAAATAAAATTCAGGACCTCTGAGTATTATTTCTGTGATTCTTGTCATTATACTTTAGTTGTGTAATGTCTATTTTACATTACAAATAAAAGGAACACAATTTTCATCTTGATAGAAATAAAACCAGACTGTTTATTCCCTGTTCCTTCTGCAAGTTTTGCTTATTACCATTATCTACTTGTGTATGTATGCTTTTGTAATTCTTTTATTTTATTTTAAAGGTTTTTTTGTTGTTGTTAAATCATAGCTGCGTACATTAGTGCATTCAAGGGGTACAGTGTGCTGGCTTCACATACAATCTGAAATGTTTTCATCAAGCTGTTTAACATACCCTTCATGGCTTTTTCTTAGTTATTGTATGAAGACATTTCTATTCTGCATTTAGTAAGTTTTGCCTGACCCTTCTAAGATGCACCTTAGGTGTAGTCCCACCAATTATCCTCCCTCCCTTCCCATATTCTTGTGCTATAATTGGGTTATAGCCTTCATATGAAACCTTTAAATTAGCTTCATAGTAGAGCTGAGTATATTGGATACTTTTTCTTCCATTCTTGAGATACTTTGCTAAGAAGAATATGTTCCAGCTCCATCCATGTAAACATGAAAGAGGTAAAGTCTCCATCTTTCTTTACAGCTGCATATTATTCCATGGTATACATGTACCACAATTTATTAATTCATTCGTGGGTCGAAAGGGCACTTGGTCTTCTTCCATGACTTAGCAATTATGAATTGGGCTGCAATAAACATTCTGGTAAAGATGTCTTTGTTATACTGTGATTTTTGGTCTTCTGGGTATATACCTAGTAAAGGAATTATAGGGTCAAATGGAAGGTCTATTTTTAGATCTCTTAGTACTCTCCAAACATCCTTCCAAAAGGAACGTATTAGTGTGCATTCCCACCAGCAGTGTAGAAGTGTTCCCTTTTCTCCACATCCATGCCAACATCTCTGGTTTTGGGATTTTGTCATGTGGGCTAATCTTACTGGAGTTAAGTGATATCTCAGAGCAGTTTTGATTTGCATTTTCCTGATGATTAAGGATGGTGAACATTTTTTCATGTATCTGTAGGCCATGCGCCTGTCTTCTTTAGAGAAGTTTCTCTTCAAGTCCTTTGCCCACCCTGAGATGGGATCACTTGTCCTTTTCTTGCTAATACGTTGGAGTTCTCTGTGTATTCTGGTTATCAAACCTTTGTCAGAGGCATAACTTGGAAATATTTTCTCCCATTCTGAGGGCTGTCTGCTTGCTATGCTGACTATGTTCTTGGGTGTACAGAAGCTTTTTAGTTTGAACAGGTCCCAGTAGTTTATTTTTGATACTGCTTCAATTGCCTGGGGAGTCCTCCTCATAAAGTGATGTGTTCTTTTAAATGCCACATAGCATCTGGTTATCTTTCCTTTTATGGTCACTAATGCTCAGTGCTTAGATGCAAGAGGGTTTTAGAAATTCCAAAATGGAGATATTCTATCATTCTCTCTTCATTTTATTAGGTGAAACACTTCTATAAAGAGAAACAGTCTTCATCTACTATATAGAAACTCCATGTCCTTAAACAGTGTCAAACCTACTGAGTTGAAAGAATAGTACAATGAATACCCATATGCTCTACCCGTAAGTGAGTAAGACTCACTTCCTGTTTCTACCAGTAAGTAAGACTCACTTCCTGTTGCAAGGTGTACTAGTGCCTCTTGCTATATATTAACATATGTATACATGTATGTGTGTATGTACATTTGAAACAACTCACAGATTATGACAATTTACCCATAAATATTTCAGCATGGATTTCCTAAGAATGACGATAATCTCCTATAAGACCACCCAAGAAATTTAATATGGATATAACATCTAATATAGAGCAGTATTAAAATTATCCAGTTGTCCCCCCAAGATCCTTTGTTGTAGTTATTTTTGAACTGGGATCAAATAACAAATTATAAATTACATACGTATGTCATGTCTCCTTAGTTTCCTTTAATCTAAAATAATCCCTCCTCTTGTTTATCTTTCATAGCATTAACCTTTTTTGAAGGGTCAGAAAATGTTCCATAATCTGAATTTGTCTCATTATTTTCTTACAATTATATTGAGATTAAACATATTAGTGAGAATACTATATAAGTTATGTTACACATTTCCAGTAGTGTCACATGAAGAGTTGTGTCATGCGGCCATGCCTGTGGCTCAGTGGGTAGGGTGCTGGCCCCACATACCAAGGGTGGCAGATTCAAACCCGGCCCCGGCCAAACTGCAAGAAAAGAAAATAGCCGGGCATTATGGCAGGGTGCCTGTAGTCCCAGCTACTTGGGAGGCTGAGGCAAGAGAATCGCCTCGCTTAAGCCCAGGAATTGGAGGATGCTGTGAGCTGAGTGACCCCAGGGCACTCTACTGAGGGGGACAAGGTAAGGTTCTGTCTTTACAAAAAAAAAAATTGTGTCATGATAAATTTGTGCCATTGCTGAGGATACTACATTTGATCACTTAAAGTGGTAACTGCTGGATTTTTCTATTTTGAAAGTAGAAAAATTTATGAACCTAATTTTATTTAACTTAATTGCAGCATATAATGAAAAATTTGAAGCGACTTGTCATTATCACAAAATGGATTTAAAATCCTGGCTACAACCTTCTACATCACCTTAAGCCACACAGAATACACCCTACTCTATTTTTTCTAAGCCATCATGATATTCATTAAAGAGATCTTTTCTTGGCAGAAATGCCTAAGTCGAAATTTCAGTTCTTGTTCTTTTGCCTCTACTAAATATATATATGTTTAATGATGTTAACATTTACAGTCCCTTTTGTAAAAAATTTGCAGGAAGATTAAATTATTTCAGGTTCTTGACAAAAGAGGAGAAAAAGGAATTTTCACTTATATAGTCACAACACATTAGATGTTCAGCCTTTGGAGGAAATAACTTCACTCTCCTTGAATTCACAATATTCAAAACCAAAATTCTTTCCTTCCCTCTGTATATGTTTCGAGTAATTATTGTTATGACTAGAGAAGAGGACTAGTTTGGTATATATTGTTGTAGTTGGTACAGTGAAATGATTCCCTTACTCAACATGGAGCTTTGGAAAACATCCCTCTTCTTGCTTTCCTTTGATATTTGAGGACTGGTTTCTGGCTACCTTATTAATCACATCATTTCAGAGGTAAGTTTGTTTTGATTCCAGTTCTGCCCTGCTTTCTTTTCCTTATTCGTCTTTCTCTTTTCAGTCCTTCCTTGAGTGCTGTGTGTGTGTGTGAGCACGTGCACACGCTGGAGATGATTGCTTTCCGACTGAATTACCTGCCAAGAATAGTTTGAATTAATAATATATTCATATATTTGATAACCCTAGTTTGTAAGTATTTCTGTTAATATTGAGCATACTACATGATAATGAGACTGGTTTGTAACCATCCTTAATAATACAAATTATTACTGTAACTAATTTTTACAGGCTAATAATATAAGCAGAAATTGTACATATAACTAACCTCACCTCACACTTTTGTGTCATATAAAGGCCTTGAACTAAAGCAGAAAGCTTTCAAGATAGAACATCGGAGCCACATCTTCTAATCAGAAATCTTTCTTCCTAGACACTTTTTTTGTTTTTTTTTTTGGAGACAGAGCCTCAAGCTGTCACCCTGGATAGAGTGCCGTGGCATCACAGCTCACAGCAACCTCCAATTCCTGGGCTCAAGCGAGTCTCTTGCCTC
>CAUYON010013792.1:0-11164 GCA_963573935.1 Arctocebus calabarensis
GCATTGCGGCGGGCGCCTATAGTCCTAGCTACTTGGGAGGCCGAGGCAGGAGACTCGCTTGAGCCCAGGAATTGGAGGTTGCTGTGAGCTGTGATGCCATGGCACTCTATCCAGGGTGACAGCTTGAGGCTCTGTCTCAAAAAAAAAAAAAAGAAAGAAAGGGTTTCCCTTCAAATATCCAATATACTCCATACTAATATGAAATCAATATATAGCCTGGGCATCTGTAGCTCAGTGGTTAGGGCGCTGGCCACATGTACCAGGGCTGGTGGGTTTGAACCTGGGCTGGGCATCTGTAGCTCAGTGGTTAGGGTGCTGGCCACATGCACCAGGGCTGGTGGGTTTGAACCTGGCCTGGGCCTGCTAAACAAACAAAAAAAGTAACCGGGTGCCTTGTGGTCGGTGCCTATAGTCCTAGCTACTAGGGAGGCAGAGGCAAGAGAATCACTTGAGGCTCTGCACCTGTAGCTCAGTGAGTAGGGGGCTGGCCACATACACTGAGGCTGGTGAGTTCGAGCCCAGCCCGGGCCTGCTAAACAATAAAGACAACTGTAACCAAAAAATAGCTGGGCGTTGTGGTGGGCACCTGTATTTCCAGCTACTCAGTAGGCTGAGGCAAGAGAATCACTTAAGTCTAAGAGTTTGAGGTTGCTGAGGGTGACTCTGTCTCAATTTAAAAAAAGAAAAGATCAAGGGGCGGTGCCTGTGGCTCAGAGGAGTAGGGCGCCAGCCCCATATAGCAGAGGTGGCGGGTTAAATCCTGGCTCTGGCCAAAAACTGCAAAAAAAAAAAAAAAAAATCAATATATAAACAATTACATGTTCATAAGAACAATAAAATACTATTATTGTCCAGTTCAGGGGAGGAGGGAGGATGTATGGCAAAAGGAGGGAGGGCATGAGGCAGTATCTCACCTAATGTGCACTTTGTGAGGGTGTATAACATGCTCCCTGGGTGAGGGGCTCTTCTTCAAATGGAAGTTTACCCTGGAAGTGAGAACAATATAACCTCATATTAATTTGAATAAAGTTTATAAAAAAAATTTAAAAACTTTCCCTCCTCCTCCTCCTCTCCATCTCTGGTTACTGAGTTGGATGCCTTGTGATCCATAGTCAGAGTTCTTTACAGACTCTTGTCAGTGTGCAAATGTTCTCTGGTAAGGATTGGAAGTTAATTGGAATGTATTACTCCTGAGTTTTCAGTACCTTGGGGATGGAGTGTGTCAGAGTAAGAGGCGGCTGCATAGAGAGGGGGCCAGCTGCTCCTGGAGCAGTTCTGCCTCTACCACACATGGTGTTTGAGCCCCCTTCACCTTTCCCATTTGTCCTTCAGGAAAAATGTGCCCAGTACTGGCCATCTGATGGACTGGTGTCCTATGGAGACATCACCGTAGAGCTGAAGAAAGAGGAGGAATGTGAGAGCTACACCGTCCGAGACCTCCTGGTTACCAACACCAGGGTAAGGTGGGTGGTGGGTGTGCCTCTCCCACAGGGAGAACAAGACTGCCCCTGCCTCCCTGATCCCCTTTCCTCCAAAGGAGAACAAGAGCCGGCAGATCCGGCAATTCCATTTCCATGGCTGGCCTGAAGTGGGCATCCCCAGCGACGGAAAGGGCATGATCAGCATCATTGCGGCTGTGCAGAAGCAGCAGCAGCAGTCAGGGAATCACCCCATTACTGTGCACTGCAGGTATGACTCACTCCAGCCTAGCAGGGGAGGTGGGGGAAGCAAGGATGGGCAGACAGGGGCTATAGGGAGTGTGTGTTAGACCAAGGGGAAAGCCAGACATGAGCGGGGATGTTGGTGAGCACATGGCAGTCAAGCTTGATGACCAAAGCTTGGGCCAGATGCTAGGAGAGGAACTTGGGAGTTTGAACTTGGCACATGAAATGTTGGGTACTAGTAACGTTCAGATTCTGGGCCAGGGAGTATTTGGGGTGGGTGTGGGGTACAAGACAGCAGCAAGGGAGATGATAGTGGAGATACCAACTGGGCTGTGTGGCCTCTTTAAGGAGCAGGAGAAGAGGAAAGGGTTATTATTTTAAAAACAGTTTGAGGAAAAATGAATAAGACTGAGAACATAGAGTGAAAGAGAGGAGGAGTCAGGAAGCCTCCCAGGTTTGAGCCTGGGTTGCTAGTAATGATTGGTGTGCAACAGAAGAAAGATTGGCAAGGAGGCTTGTTTGGAGGAAAAGGTAAATTTTGTTTGAGACGTGTTGTTTAAGATCACATTTTAGAAGAAATACACTCCTTTACTTAGAACCCTAACAATGGCTTACAAGGCCCAACATGATCTGAGGGTTCCCTACCCAGCTGACCTCCCAGGGGCCCTAACCTCACCCCACCACTCTTTTTCCTTCTGTCATTAGATCTAGCTGCATGCCTTCAGCACCCTAGGCATATTCCTGCTGTGGGCCTGAGGTGTTCCTTTCCCAGACAGAATAGCCTTCCCTTAAGCCTTCCCTGAGCACCCTGCCTAGAAGCCCAGAGTTCTTGCCTCAGAGCAAGCACTTGGTGTCTAGGGAGTGAATGAGCTAATGGTGTTAAACACAGGGTTAGTGTCTGGATTCTGTGGATTTGGGAAATAAATGGGAAGTATGGAGAAGAATCAGTAGACACCAGTGCAGAGGGGTAGGATTTGTCAAAGGATGGAAAAGACAGGACTAAAACCAATTCGGGCCTCAGCAAGCAGAGATAAACAGCAAAGGCTCAGTGCTAGTGAGGAGTGAGGGAAGGTTGTCCCTGTGGTCTCCTGGGTAAGTCTTTCCATAGGTACACAGGACTGTACAGGAAGGGCACAGGATGCATGCCTCCCTAAGAGCTCCATTGGATTTCCGACCCTCTCAGGAACACCAGCCCAAGTCTATCTGCTCCTTGCTACTGCCTCTCACTCCCTGGGCAGAGAGCTATCACAGCTGTGGTAACTGTATCTGCTCTGTTGCAGCGCTGGGGCAGGAAGGACAGGGACCTTCTGTGCCCTGAGCACTGTCCTGGAGCGTGTGAAAGCAGAGGGGATTTTGGATGTCTTCCAGACTGTTAAAAGCCTGAGGCTGCAGAGGCCACACATGGTCCAGACACTGGTATGCTGCCCATGTATTTGTCCACATCTACACCATCTGCTGCCTTTGTCTGTCAGGGCCAGCCCAGGGAGAAGGTTCTTCCAAGGGGACTACCACAGCATGTACCCACAGACCCTCCCCCTTCCCCAAAGTGCCACCTTAGGAGGCACGATAGCAGTAGGAATGCAGCACCTGTCCCCAGAGGATGTGACAGGTTGGAAGTGGGTGTCTGGGTACCCCCAAGGGCTCATCTACAGTTCCCTGCGGGTCCTGGGTGGGGAAGACCCAGGAGTATTTGCCTTTGTTACGGGGGGCTCCCTGTTAACAGATCTGCCTTTTAATAAGCTGGACATCTACAGAGGTTTTCCTGAATCTCATGGCTCTAGAAAGTTGGAGAGGGAAAGAAAAGTGGATGTTAGGTTTGGGAGAATGTGAGGCTTTGAGAGCCAGGCACACTGTAGCCTGGCAGCCATGGTCAGTATAAGGCCTCACAATCTTCCAGCCCTGGACACTCACATCTTACCTCTGTAGGATTAAGATTCTCCTTGTCAGCTCTGGTCAGCTCTGCTTATGGAAGGTTCTCTGCACTCAGCCCAGAAAGGGAATACTGTCAGAACTCTGACAGACAGATCAGGGCTCAGATGAAAGTCCAGAAACATTTACTTCCTCTGGATTTTCCATTTTCAAAAAACAAAACATGGGTCTGTTAGAAACTACAAGTACAGCATTCTTTTCCGTAACCCTGGCTTCCCCCTTTCTTTCTCTCTCCAGGAGCAGTATGAGTTCTGCTACAAGGTGGTTCAGGAATATATTGATGCATTCTCAGATTATGCCAACTTCAAATGAAAAGTGACAGGGTCCATGGACCAGGAGGATTGCCTTTAATATTTTGTAATATTCTGTTTTGTTAATATACCCCAAATTGTGTATATATCTTATAACTGTTTTAGAAATTGGTACATAGGCTTCTATTACCTATTAGGTGGAGATTTTATATGTAAATGTGTTAGCACTGATAGTCCTTTTTCAAATGTTTTATTGGGGAATTAAATAGTGTGATGTTTGGATTGATATCGTGAAATTATCAGCCTAGAAATTGGGCTGGATTGTTCTTTGGTTAATACATCTTTTCCTAAAGAAGATACACACAAAATCGATTCCATTTAGTTCAGCACCAACTAAGAAAAAAGCACAAAGTTCTCAGAGCTCTTGAGGAATGTGTTTGTCCCTGTACCACCATGCACTGTAAATATCCTTCCCTCCACCCCACTCCTTCCCCACCACCACCATCATGGGAAGTGACTGGACCAGAGTGGTATCTCTGGCACCACACTAGGGACTGTCAGGTAATAAAAGCTTTGACTCCCAGAGGAAACGTCTTTCCCTTTGTCTGGGCTGGGCCAGCTATTCAGCGCTGGGGCTCCTGGCTACTCCTGGCCCTGCCGTTGCTATTCCCTCAGTTGTTTATGAGAGGCCACAGTCCCCAGGCTCCTCCTTTTTACCAGTTACTAGGTCATCACTGGGACCCTCCTCATTCCCAGTACATGTTTGGTGCAGTAATCACAGCTAGCCTCACTCCTGAGTCCTCACTGAGTCTCTCTGAGTGCAGGAGCACGGCAGGGAAAGGAGGTGACCAAGGCTGAAGCCATTGTGACCTCTCCAATCCCTATTGCTTTGCTACACAGCTGCTGGATTGTGTCACCCTGTCCAGTATAATTTTTTATATCCATGTGTATTGTGTTAAATTGCTTCCATTTCTTTAATGTGTCCTCATTTCTAGGACTCTTATGTGGAGGTATCTCAGATCTAGAAACCAGGATGGTGGGATCCCAGCTTGGTTTTGAGCCTAACACGTTAGACAAAAGTGTCAAACCTTTGTGTCTTAAAGAAGGTGGAGGTTCATTCTCATGTAACAGTCTGCCCTGCCCAGACACCCAGGACCCTTCCGTCTTCTGGGCCCAGTATTCTCAAGACATTACTCTTATCCTCATGGTTGAAGCTGGGTCACTGCCATCCATATTTCAAACTGGAGTAGGGGAAGAGCATGGGGAGCAAACAACTTCATTTTTAAGGACATAAAGCTAACTCTGCACTTTTCGTTTGTACTCATACCCCACTGACTCCATGACTAGGTTTTAACCTAGTCTTAACTAGAGCTAAAGGTGCTGGGATGTCCTTAGTTAGGGGTACTGCTGGGAGAGTGGGTCTCTCCACTGCCTCCAAGCCTCATGCATAGGTCATCATGGGGGAGAACAGTTGCCACAGCTGTCAGGCAGGGCTGAAGAAGCCTGTGGCCCTTAGGCCTTCCTTGAAGAGTGAGCATAGGCCCTGAACTCCAGAGCAAGGTGGCTCCCCAGCCTGCCATGGAGGGACAGTCAGAGGTCAGCACTCTCGTGCTGCTTGGAGGAGTGAAACTCAAACTAGACCCATAAGCTGCTAGAAATTTAGATGAGTAAAAAGCAGAAAAGGCCAAGTAGAGCAATATTACAGAGATCCTCAGGGTCCAGGCAGAGCAGCTGACATGCAATAGCTCCAGGAGGGAATGCCGAGTGTGCACCACATCTCCCGGATGTTTGTGTGAAGGAGAGATGTGCAGAACGGACCCAGGAGGCCTGTGGGAGGCAGGTATACAACAACAACCAGCCACAAGCAACTCCCAACAGGAATGACTTTGTGTCCTCAGGATCCAACATCAAGTGGAGCTCAGTGGTGAACAAGGGCTTTGTGTATTCTGGTGGCAGGGATATGAGGATGAATTCCAGAGCTGATAGTCTGGAAGGGACATAAAACATTTCTGAAAAGGCAAGTATGTTGTCAGAAGGGGACCAGAACTTTGGATTTTCTTTTTTTTTTTTTTTAAATTTTTATTTATTTTTGGAGGCAGTCTCCCTTTGTCACCCTCGATAGAGTGCCATGGTGTCACAGGAACCTCAAACTTTTGGGCTCAAAATATCCTCTTGCCTTCCAAGTAGCCGGAACTACAGGCGCCTACCACAACACTGGGCTATTTTTAGAGCCAGGTGGCACTCTGGCTCAGACTGGTCTCTAACTTGTGAGCTCAAGCAATCCACTGGCCTTGGCCTCCCAGAGTGCTAAGATTATAGGTGTGAGGCAGCACACCCGGGCTGTGGTTTGGATTTTTCCAGAAAAATACAATGCAAGAGGAAAAAGCACCCCAATCCTATTTAAACACCAAGGACTCCAAATAAAACATCTGTAAACCCAAACCAGAACTAAGCTGGTTTATTGAACTCAGAGTCATCTTCACTAAACCACAAAGCTGTTTTCTTAAAAACACCCAGTTAACAAAGTATATATATTTCTCAAAACAGTGTAAGTGAACATAAATTCACACATTCGTTTCTGGTTCAAAACGCTTAAAGATTACACAAAATCTTCCTATATTAAAGTGGTTATAACTTCAAAGCTTTTTTGTTGTTAGACGAAGCCTCAAGCTGTCACCCTGGATGGAGTGCCGTAGCATCACAGCTCACTGCAACCTTCCAATTCCTGGGGTCAAGCGAGTCTCCTGCCTCTGACTCCCAAGTAGCTGGGACTACAGGTGCCCACCACAACGCCCGGCCATTTTTTTTTTTTTTTTTCTGGTTGCAGCCGGCATTGTTGTTTGGCGGGCCCGGACTGGATTCGAACCCATTTAGGAACTCAGGTGTACGTGGCTGGGGCCTTAGCTCGTTGAGCCACAGGCACCGAGCCAACTTCAAAGCATTTTTAAACTAAAATATAGTTAGTCAACACTTAAGTGGGTGCACAGATTGCCCTGGGTCATTAACCAGTACCATGAAGTCCAGTTTCATTAAGTAGGCCTTGGAAATGAATAAACAATCTCCAGATTTTGGCAGCATCCAGCCTTGTTAAGAGCCTGATTAGTCCTGCATGAAATGGCCATTCAGGTTAGAGCGGCACCCCACCACACACATGCACCCTCCAAAAAAAGTGCGAGGTCACTGAAGCTGTTGCCTCGAGTTCTCTCTTTGGTCCGAGTATCTATTATCCTCGCTGAGGCTCTTCCTCGCATCGGAGCTGACCGAACGCTGGAGGTCCCGGCCAGAGCCCAGGGGGCGAGTGTCGCGTGCAGATAAGTGCAGGGTCTCGCGCAGTCAGCGGCTACACAGGCCACACCGCGGGGCTGGAGGTTGGAGAGGGCGGTCGAGGACTACATCTCCCATGGTGCCTAGCGATCACTTCCGGGTCTCGGCAGTGACCGGGCGGTGCGGCCGTGGCCTGCGAATTCCGCCATGCTGCGCGTGTTGAGCGGCCTGTGCGTGCGGCCCCAGTGCCGGCCCCTAGTCCTGCAGCTGTTGCTGGCGCGTGGCCGCAAGACACGCCACGACCCGCCAGCCAAGTCTAAGGTCGGGCGCGTGAAGACGCCGCCCTTGGTGGACCCTGCGGAGTACTTAGTGCTGATGCAGCGGTACCAGCAGTACCGCCAGACGGTCCGTGCCCTCAGGTGTGTGACGAAGGGGGAGGTGGCCGCCCGCGCCGGCAGGGGAGTACGGGAGTGGGAGCAGATGGGGCAGACCTAAAGCGTTCTCCGGTTAGGCAGGAGTTCGTGTCCGAGGTGCGGAAGAAGGTGCACGAGGCCCGAGCCGGGGTCCTGGCGGAGCGCAAGGCCCTGCAGGACGCCGCGGATCACCGGGATCTGATGGCTTGGAACCAGGCGGAGAACCAGCGTCTGCACGAGTTACGGTGCGTGGGGCGGGAGGCGGGGCGGCGCCGCCTGGCCTGCCTGGGAGAGGCCCGGGCCCCACTCAGCCTCGGCCTCTTGCCCCTCGTAGGATAGAGAGGCTGCGGCGGGAGGCGCAGGAGCAGGAGCAGCGGCAGGCCAAGGAGCAGGACCGCCAGGCCCAAGAGGCGAAGGCCTGGATGCAGCTCAAGGAGCGAGAAGTGCTGCAGCTGCAGGTGGGCATCGGCTCCGGAGGGTGGGGCTGAAGCCGGAGCTCGGCTGGTGCCGCAGTGGAAATTCTGGGCGCCGCCATGTGGGCTGTTGGCCATGTACGGAGGCTTAGAGTTAGCAGGGAGGGGTAAGAAAAGGGAAGAGACCCGGATCTGAAGGTAGAAACTGCAAGGTGTTCAAGTGCCTTCCAGATGGCAAGTGTGTCTGTGGGAGGGCCCCTCTGTCCATTAAGTGGTTATGTTTTGCTGTACAGGTGACAAAATCATTGAAGGCGTAAATATCCTAAGTTAGGATTGGCAGGTATAAGATTTAATGCAGGGAGACCATTTAGGAATAATCCAGCGAGAATGGATGAGGCTTGATTTAATGTAAGAAGAAGAGGGACAAGTTTGAGAGCAATTCAGAGGGGACTAAGTAAAATCAGGGGCTGATTCCACCCAGCAGAACATGAAATTGCCATAGATGGGGTACTGGCTGAAATGTCGAAGGAGTGATTGTCTAAGGAGGAATATGTTCCACTGGAAAATCAGTAAAGCACCAAGAGGCTGGCAAGCACATGCTGGAGGCTCCCACTCAGCTGGCCTTTTCTTTGTCAATAGGAGGAGGCAAAAACCTTCATTACTCGAGAGAACCTGGAGGCACGGGTGGAAGAAGCATTGGACTCCCAGAAGACCTACAACTGGGCCATCACCAAAGAGGGGCTGGTGGTCAGGCCACAGCACAAGGGATCCTAGGGCCCCAGCAAGGACAGTAACCATCCAGGGACCATGTGTTTATGGAGAGTAGGGTGTGACGGTTGGAATAAAGCAGTTGGTGCTTCTTATGAGGAAGGCTTAGGTGTTTCCAGCATGGCCCTCATAGTCTGGCCTTTGCACCAACCGCTTGGTCAGAACCCCTATGTATGGACTCTGCACAGCACTAGGCGCTAGAGTGGCTTCCACTTCACAGATCAGACTGGGCCACAGCCCCAGTGAGGCAGCCAAGTTATGTCCTATGTACCATCACAGGCCAGATGTGGCCTACTTCCTATTTATTTTGGGGGGTTTTGTTGTTGTTGGTCTGGGTAGAGTGCCATGGCATCATCATAGCTCACAGCAACCTTAAACTCTTGGGCTCAGGTAATCCTCTTGCCTCAGCCTCCCAAGTAGCATGGACAACAGGTGCCCACCCCAATGTCCAGCTTGTTACTTTGTGTTTTTAGTAGAGATGGAGTCTCGCTCTTGCTCAGGGTGGTCTCAAACTCTTGAGCTCAAGCATTCCACCAACCTTGGCCTCCGAGGAGTGCTAGGAGTACAGATGTGAGCCACCATACCCAGTCTTGTTTTTGTAAATAAAGTTTTATTACAACACACACCTGCTGGTTGACTGCTTTTACACTACAATGGCAAATATGAGTAGTTGCAACAGAGACAACATGACTTACAAAGAAAAGGTTTGCTGATCTTTAATCTGAGGCACTAGGTTCTGACTTGGAGCACGTACCTCCCAGTACCTGAGTCACAGGCTAACTACTGGCCAGGGCCCTGCTGCTCAGTACTGGTCTTTGTTGCCCATGGTCTGGTGTATCCAAGACGCAAAAGACAAAAGATGAGGCCCCATTTATTCTGGTGGCTGTCTCCAGCCATGGCCTTAGTGACCCACATCTGCCTTGACACTGCCAGTGTTCTTGGACCACTCACCAAATTGCACTGACAGAGGAGACCTGGTTAACTAAGAACCATACCCTATGGATACTGGGAGTACTTGTGATTGACATTCACAAAATCAAGTAAGTAATCATGCAGACCCATGGCCCCAGTTCACTTATAGGCCCTAAAGTAGCATCTGAGATGAGGTTGAAGACATGTTTGACCAGATCTGCTCTCCCTTTGCTGCCATTCACATGAACTTTAGCTACCACCAGAGGAAAACAAACAGAATGCAGCTCTTTCCCTGACTTACAATTCCCACCTTACAAGGGTAAGAAGGGCCTGGGAACAACCAAGAAATGCAAACCTATTAGGATGTATGGGCAGAGTATGCTCCAGGTGAGGAAGCAGGCATCAAGTTGCACCTTGCACCCAGCACTCGTGAGAACCACGCACGACCTCTAGCTGGTTACTGCTCTTCCCTTCCTTGGCACTGATTGTGGCCAGCACAGTGGAGTCCCTGCTCAGTGCAGCATCTGGAGTGAGATCTGAGGAGCACACATTGTGGGCCATGATTTGGCTATGTCTTCAATGGCCTTAGGCTTTATTGTGAAGAGTGGGCCATCTGGTCCCCTGCAGTGGAAGTGTTTGGTGAGCTTTCATGTGGGACCTTGGGCCTGTATCAGGAAGCCCACTTTCATGAACCACACTCTTTCCTGAACCTCTTTGTCTTCAATTTTATTCTTTCCAAGTCCTTTGCACCAGGATCCATCAAGACACAAGCCATCTGTTCAGATGGAGGATACAATGTGACACCTCAGAGCTCTCTTTGGGCTGATTTCACTGCTGTCCTCTATTGTCGCACATGGGGCTATAACTCAGCACTAACTGTCTGCTGGTGCCAGTACATCTCACAGAGCCACCAGGAAGGCAGCCATTATGCTGGCATAGGCATTAACAGGCACCTTACTGGTAACTTCAGTATTAACTTCAACCCCACCCTGTGCCATCTGTATCTGCTTCTGTTGGCTCATAGTGTGCTGCCATTATGGGGTACAGACAGGCTATTAGATTCCACCAGTCCTGGTAGCAGGATCACATGAGATCCCACACTAGAATGCCTAATCTCTGCTGAAGCCTGGATAGTTAACCTCATAGGCTTGGCCTTGCTCAAGAAAACCAGAGTCTCTTTCAGATCTTTGTCTCAAGTTCCAAATAGGGTTAGATTTGCTATAGATGATGTGATCTCTGCAGGGTTGGAAGGGCCAGCCAGGCTTGCCAGAATCATGCAACAGCCTGGACCACCCAGAAAATCTTCACTTGCTCAAGACCCTGCTTAGATTCAGAGGTTACCCACTAAATGCATTTGGAGCAGAACACCCAAATGTAAATACTCTCATCAATATTTGAGAAGGTCCACCATTATTTTTTTTTTTAATAATTTTATTGAATCATAATTATGTACATTGGTGCAATCACAGGGCACGATTCATATACATTCAGAAATATTTTGATCATACTGTTACAGATATCCTTCATGGCATTTCCTTGATCACTATATA
>CAUYON010013795.1:0-22710 GCA_963573935.1 Arctocebus calabarensis
GGGGCAGTTCTCCTACAATGGCTCCACACAGCCCACAACCAAACACTGGAAGCTCTTTCTGGCTCGGTGGCTCAGTCTGGAACCCCAGACAACACTCAAATATCTCCACACTCTTGCCCCAGTTCTCTCAAGGCAGTTTAACCGAGTGCCAAGTCCAAAAGAAACCCAAACAGCTCACAGGTAAGGCCTTTCCAGTTTGCAATCTCACTGGTGCTGTAGCCACAGCTGCCGGCAGGATTAGACCGAACGAACATACGCAACCACTTGCCAGATCTCCACTGCTTTTGCCTTCCTCAGGGGGTCCAGAAGTCTCTCGCTGTCTCCCTGTGTCCCCAAAGGGATGTTTCTGGGCAGATCTCGTCAGCCAGAGATGCCTGAAGTCTTCTCTCCCCAGTCACACCGAGCCCAGTTGAAAGGAAGCTGTTACTCGGCCACCATCTTGGCTCCTCCTCCCCCACAATCACATTTTTAATAAATATTTGGGGGGCAGTGTTTGTTTACTTTATAATTTCACAACTTGTGACATCCTCCACAAGATGGCATGCAAGTTTGTAATATACTGTAGCCAGTAGTCATGCCACTGCTAAATCATCTCCGCAACAAGCAATAGACTCTGAACAATTGCATAAGAACTATTTATTACTTTTTGCCTTACAAATTGCAAACTTGTATATTTGGCAATGCTTTCTACAGGTAATGCAATTGTTTGAGTGTAATTATATGAAGGGTATGAGAAAAGAGATCAATACTGTAAGTCTATTTTTCCCCAAGGCAAAGGAAGATTTGGCATTGACTAGCCTGTTCAAAGTCTACACTGTTGGAAGGTCCAAGATAAGACAAAACAAACAAAAATATTCTGCTGTTCATGTTTGAAAAGAAATTTTTATCGGACCAAGGCAGCAATTATAATAAAGTATTTATTCTTAGGAGGATTTATTTCATTGTTGTAAAGTATTCCTGAAAATATTTCCTGGGGCAAGTGGGAAATAGTGTGGTAATTCATGCTGAATATTACTGTAGTTCTTTACCTTGGCTGTGGTGAGAGAACCAAGCAGGATGAGACAGGCACAGTGGCTCATACCTGTGGACCTGGCATGCTTGTGAGGCTGAGATGAGCCGACTGCTTGAGCTCAGGAGTTTGAGACCAGCCTGAGCACAAGCAAGACCCCATCTCTAAAAAATAGCCAGGTGTTCGGTGGGTGCCTGTAATCTCAGCTACTTGGGAGGCTGAGGCAAGAGGATCATTTGAGCCCAAGAGTTTGAGGTTGCTGTGAGTTATGACATCATGGTACTCTACCAAGGGTAACAGAGTGAGATTCTGTCAAAGAAGAAAAACAAAAAAGAGAGAGAGACAGATGTCAGGGCCCTTCCTCAGACCGGTTAAATCAGAAAATTAGAATCTCTGGGGAGTGGACCACCATTGGTACTTTTTATTTATATTTATTTTATTTTGAAACAGAGTCTCACTCAGTAGAGTGCTGTGGCATCGCAGCTGACAGAAACCTCCAACTCTTGGGCTCAAGCAATTCTTTTGCCTCAGCCTCCCAAGTAGCTGGGACTACAGGCACCCACCACAACGCCCGACTATTTTTTCATTGCAGTTGTTGTTTGGCAGGTCAAGGCTGGGCTTGAACCCGCCAACTTTGGCATATGTGGCTGGTGCCCTACTCACTGAGCTATGGGTGCTGAGTCAACCATCAGTACTTTTTAGAAGGTCCCTAGGCATTCTATTTAAATACCAAAGTTCACTGTTCTGATTGCCTTCTCATTTGCTTGTGGCAGGCATCACTAATTGAACACAGCACTTTTCCAACCTGAGTTCACCTTTTCTCTTGATACGGTGCTCAGGTAGCATTTACCAATTAATTCAGAGATGAAATAAAGTCCAGTTGTTATCAGAGTTATCAAATAATATAGGACAAAATGAAGTTACTTATTTATTAGGTGACTGATTCTTAGAGTGGTAGTTAACATTTCTTTCTGGAATGATTCAGTCTCTAATTTTTTTAACATTCTATAACAAAGATTTAGAACCTACAATGGCTAACATACATGCTCTTCCCCATGGGGTACCCTTTTACCATTTTTGTGTGGTGTACCCCACTCTACACCAAGTTCAATGTACTTTTGCTTCCATTAGCCATTGGGTGTTTTTTGCAGGTTGAAAGAGCAGAAAGTACCTGGGAAATCACATCTTCCTGGAGTAGCCCTTAACCACCAAATTAGTATGAAAGTCCCACCTCTTTTTCTTTGGGTGAACTACTCCAAGTGTAAACCCCTGAACTCACCCATAGAATCAGGCTGAAGCCACCTCTGTGGGACTTGGAGATCATACTTTTCTTGGCTACCTCCCCTTCTTGGTCTCTCTACTACAGGTTTTCTGAAGCATTTAATCACTCGAACACATAGTTTCATCTCGGGATCTGTTTGGGAGGGATCCTTAAGAGACATGGCAAAAGCTACGGGGTTGCAGGAGCATCTGTATAAACTAAGTTTTAAATCATGCAGAGTTAACCCATCTATTGGGAACTTGTAAAAGAATGAAGGATATGGGTCCACTCAGGTCCACAAAAGATGCGGTTCCTAAATAGATTACTGGATTGAGTGAGGAGTGAAAAAGGCAGGGGTATTATAGCAAAATTTCAGATTTAGCTATTGTGCAAAATTGTCCATGGTTTAAAAAACATTGGTGCTCAGGTTATATCCCTAAGGATTCCAACTTCATTTGTCTGGGATATAATAGGGACACTGGCACATTTAAATTTCCCCAAGTGATTCTATTGTAGAGCCAAGACTGGGAATCAATTTAAAGAAACACATTTAGAGAATATAAAAATTACTCTGGTCGGCCTGCTAAAAATTCACTTTCCCAAGCCCCCACATTAGGTATTCTGATTCAAGTAGGTCTGCATGTGTAAATATTTATGGAAATCTTTTTAACAGTAAAATGAGGACAATATAATGAATTCCCACGAATTATTCATCTTCAACAATTAACTTGTGAAGGAGAGTTTTTAATGGTCCATGAGCCATATGCTATGAAGAATTGCAGAAATGCTTGTAAAGCTTTTCAGATGCATTACCTGCTACCAGGGGAACAGTAAACACCTGGGGAAGTATACTGGGAACATCTGGCTTGATCAGGTTGATCAGTGATGGCAAATCAGATTCAAATAGCATACTGTCTTTTATTGATGGATAGAGGCTCTCAGGAGTGTTAAGAAGGATTCTGAGTCTGGGTCCAGTAAGCAAAAATGCTCTGATGAGTCTCTAACGTTAGCTAGCTATTGAACAATGAATTAGAAGTGGTTAATAAGGCTTTGTGCTAAGAAGGATGAGGGCTCTAATGCATAGTCCAGTGAAAGTGTACAGGTAGAAAACTATTCCTATTGTTTATAAAGTGAATGTTAAGAATGGAGGAAAGTTAAAAGGATTCCATGTAAGACCTCAAAGCTTTCAAGGGCAAGCATAACTCCCATTGTACTTCTGTTGCAGAAAATGCTCATAATGAGGTGTTATTACCTTCTGTAGTCCTAGGATAAAAATACAAGGTTGCACTAACATAATTAATGTTTAGACTGGAATTATATCTGTTTATAGTTTGAAACTATTTCTTTCTTTTTTGGGTTTTTTTTTTTTTTTTGTGGAGACAGAATCTCACTCTATCGCACTCGGTGGAGTGCTGTGGAGTGAAACTATTTCTTAAAAATGTGTCTCTCCTACATAAGATTTTGTAGGTGATCAGCAATTAGTTAATATTCACGTTTTTAAAAAATGCAAAATGGGGAAAAAAGAAAGAAAAAAAATCAGCCTAGATCATGCTTCAGTACTATTTCCTCTCAAGAAAATATTACCCTGGAAGAAATTACCAAATTAGACCTTGTGCATTAGCACAAGAGCAGAGAAGAAAGTTAGATGGTTTACATGAAATTGTTGACTTTGCCACTTTCTGGCTTTCTGACTCTGGGCAAGTCTCTTAACCTATCTGTAAGTCAGTTTTTCTTTCTTTTTAAAAAAATTTGTAATAAGGTTAATAATAGGATTTACCTCAGGGCTATGATGAGGATTAAATTAGGTAGTGCATGTAAGGGGCTTAGAGTAGTGCTTAAAAAGGTAGTATTCAACAAATACTACTAAATTATTAGTACGTACATATTATTTAGTGATAATAAATGCTCTTGGGTTTTCTCCTACCTTCTGGACCAGCTATTCTTATTTTCTTTCCTGGTTGATTCTCCTAAGTTGGTCCTTCTAACTCTGAAAGTTTCTCAGGGGTCCATTGTGGACTCTGTCTTCCCTGCCCCTGTGCTCCCCTCCCGTGCTCTTCTCTTCCTTTCTTTTTCCTTCCCCCATTTCCCTTGTCCTCCTTGCAAACTGTGACATTGGCTTGCTGTGAAGTTTTGTTTTGCCCACTTTAGATTCTTTAATCCCCACTCAAAACATTTAAAAATGAATTTAAATACAATGTTTTAAAAATAGAAGGGCATACATTCTTTTTCCCAGGGAGACAGTTTCTCACGAGAGCTGCTTTATAACATAACAGCTCTGGGGTCAGAAAGATCTGGTTTTGAGATGGGCCACTCACTAAGCAATGTGTTCTTGGGCCATTCCCTTAGTATCTGTAACCTCAGCTTCCTTACCAACAATATGGGGCAAGCATTAGTTCAAGGGCTAAATGAGATAATTAAGGAAAATTGCTGAGCACAGGATCAAGGTCACAGTAACAGGTAGCCACCACAATTGTTTCTCTTACCAATGATGCTAAGAACCCAGGAGAATCCAGCCATGGTTCCCATGTCTCTGCTCTCCAAGCAGCGAGCTTATATGCCATAGGAAAGGCCTTAAATCTTCTTGTGTCTGGCCTGAAGTTCAGGCTCTGACATTTCCAATTCCCAAGCTTCTCTGAAAGCAAATAGTCATGTTTGTGCCTTTCAGTGAAGGGACTAAAATGGATTCTGTAGATAAGTCCATCCAGAGGGACCAATGGCTCTTTTTGACACATATTCTCCCCTGTAATCTGTTATTGTGCCTTAGAACCTGGGAGTGGGGTTTGCCATTCTTATTTTTATGGCCAAAACATTTCTTTACTAGCTAATGGTCATTACAGATAAAATAGGAGGAAAAATAAAATGAATCTAAGTTGCCAGGCCCCACAGAGAGTTAATATCTCATTTCTCTGCCCGATTTCCTATCCAGGGCCCCTTTTATTTAGGTGGCTTTTCCAGTGATGGCTCTGGCTGCCTAGCAACCACCATCTGCAGCCCTCCCCTGAACCACTGGCAGGAGTTGTTCAGATGAGTGCCATCATTCATTTCTTTCTAAAGAGTACCTTATTTTATGAAAAATTAAACCTCACAAAAATGTAGCTTCCCCATAGGCATTGTTTCCCCCAAATTGTTGACAGCTATGTCACACAGAAATTGAATTTGGAACTGCAAATTTTTGAAAAGCCACAGACATGAATGCAAATGTCTTTTGAAAAAAATCATACTACGTATATATTTATGTAAAACCAAATCTACTGCTTGTGAGCACTCTCAGGTAATTTAGTCACCAACCATCCTCCATCCTTCCTTCATAAACAGGCATTATTATTCCTGTGTTTTCCCTAAAGGTAAGCATGTGATTGATTTGTCTGCCATTTTGGAATGCTAATAATATTCTACATTATTCTATAGAAAGAGCAGAAATCAATTCCATCTTATTTATATGTATAAAAATGGATGACATGAATTAAAATTAATCAGAACATGATGATTCATCAGGAAATCAATAAACTAAAAGGTCACTAACTTTTTCCAAGTGATGTTTAGGTTGCTTTGCAATCCTTCTGGGTTAAATCTTCTCTATTAAATTATCTCTGGGTCTACACAATTATTAAGTCAGCAGCACTCGGTATAATTAACTCCTATATTAATCTCATTGTGGATTTTTGCTCTGGCTTTTTGAGTCTCACCTAATTAAAAAGCCCTGAGTTCACTTGGCCAAAAATTCGGGATGTGATGCAGGGAACAAAGAAGAAATATGTACAGTGACTTAAAACTCAGCCTAGGACTGGGGGCAAGCCACTTGAATTTTCTAAGCCATAGTCCAGGGGTCCTCAAACTATGGCCCGTGGGCCACATGCAGCCTGACGAGAACATTTATCTGGCCATAGGGTGTTTTTGCCATGGCTGCCTGTCCTGCTTAGCAGCCAACTTGACCTGGCCACAGTGCACATGTGTGGAATGTGCACTGCACTCTCCGACTCCCCTCCTTCTCTCTGTTTCTCAACTCCTCCTCTCAGTCTTGGGTGAGACTGAGACTCATGATGGGATGAGTCACGAGTTTGCCTGTGCAGAGCCTGCTGCTGCCTGAGGACCGAGGTAAGAACAAGTTAGGATTTTTTTTTTAAATTTTGCAGTTAGTAGGGCCTTTTTTTGTGGTTAAGGGGGGCCACTTTTTTCTGAAGTTAGAAGGTTGTTTTGTTTTTGAGATGGGGGGCACCTTTTTTTTCATTTTAAATATTGTATTTGTATTTGTTACCTTTTTTTTTTTCTTTTTTGCAGTTTTTGGCCAGGTCTGGGTTTGAACCCACCACCTCTGGTATATGGAGTCGGTGCCCTACTCCTTTGAGCCACAGGCACTGCCCCCATTTTGTTTTTTTACTTCAAAATAAGATATTTGCAGGGTGCATAGGAATTTGTTCATAGTTTTTTTTTTTTTAACTATATTCTGGCCCTCAAATGGTCTACCCTTGCCGTAGTCTTTCTATCTCTGAGATAGGGATAATAGCAGTACCTAAGACATGCTCTGTTGAAGCATTTAATAGAGTAACTGGACAAAACTCAAAGTCAATGAGCCTCTAAGAAACAATTGGATAAAGTATAACCTGCATCTACACATTCAAAGTCAGACAAACAGGTGTCCCAGTATTTCATTTGCCCTTCCCTACAGCTGTCTGACCTCCCTCTCCCCTAAAGCCCGTCTTTGCCATCACCAAACAAACAAATAACCCCTGAGTTCTTATTAAACATTCTGCAAGTTTCTCTAAATGTAACTGATTTTATTTAATTTTAGCTTTGGGTGAAGTGTTATGAGAAATGTTCAGGTATTAATATCACACTGATTTAAGAGATGAGGAAAATTCATTTTTAATGTTTAAGGGCAGGTGGTCTGGCTTGAAGGCAATTGCATGTAGCATAGTTTCATTATCATAGGCAAACATTCACTGAGCACCTATCCTGTGCAGGGGTGGGAGTGGGGAGGTGGGTGTGAAGGTTGGGGTGCGTTAGGGTGGAAGTGGAGATGATTTCGGGCTGGATCCTGGAGAAGTGTGGAATCTTGCCAGGGAGTCAGTTGGTATAGCTCCAATATTTTGCTTTCTCTTTACTGTCCAATAAACAGTACTTCATTTCCCCGGAGGGCTCTGGTTTCACAATCGACAGCACTGGGACAATTTCCACAGCAGCGACTTTTGATTTTGAGAGTGAAGCTAGAAGGTAAATACCGTTACTGGGTTATTCACTTGAAATGCTGATCCTTTGGTTTATATTTCACTTTTTTTTGATGATTTGCTCTCACCTAGTCCTGATGTGGGCCCCAAATGACAATGCTTTTATCATTGCATTAAAGATGAAATCGCTGCTTCATCTATAATGCCACAGTGGCTGGTATAGGTGATTGACTTGGCTTTTAGGGTTTCTTTCTGTGTCACCTGCTCTCTTCAGAGTGAAGCACCCAGATTATTTCAGGAGTAGAGTTTGTGTCCTGCTGTGGGAACAAGGGGGGACTCCATAGTGGATACCTGTGATGTAGAATTCTTTCACCGTGACCAATGTGAATAAAAAGAGAGGCTAAAAAAAAAAAAAAAAAAAAACCCAAACCAGAATTATTTTACAATGTGAACATCATCTTTGAAGAGCTAATGCTCTGACATTTTCTCCTTATTTCCTTCACATCTCGTAAGTGGGTAACTACTGGTTCATTTTTATTTTTATAATGATTATTATGACTACCACTCCACACATGTGTTCTGCATCAAAGTGCTTCTTAGGAAAAGGATATAGACCTCTAAGTGAACCCAATCAAATTGCTCCTGAATCTCTAAGAGATTCTTTTCTGTTATGAAGAAAGTTGAGGATGAGATACATATATACAGGATGTCCATAAAGCTCGTGTGCAATTTATTATTATTAACTTTATAGATGCCCTGCATATCCTAAGTGTCAGCATCTTTAAAAGTGAAGCTCCAGTACAGACTAGGTGCCCACACATCATATGTAATCACTTCTCAGTAAAATGGGTTCAGAATTAAGAAATGGACTGTGATTTTTTTTGCTATGTTCATAAGTCAGCAAAAGGGTTTGACTAAATTTGTATTATCTTCATATAATTTGTGTGTAGAAATTGACAAAATCTTTATCCATTCTTCTTTAATCCTAAATTCTTCTGCCCCATGTGAAACAATTCTTTGAGTTATCTCATCTCATAAATAGCTCTGGAAGTAATGGATAAAATTCCTTTCTTTTTGGCCTGTGAGACCTCATGGAAAAATGATTACATTCAAGGTACTTATAAATCTTAAGATTTGTTAACAGAGTTTAAGAAACTAACTTTTTTCTTGGTAAGTGAAAACTAAAGCTTTCTTTTTTCTCATAATCTTTGAAACCAGAGGAGGCAATAATGGAACACTGAAATTCTATTTTCATAATTTGAATAAATAATTCTTTGGCTAAAACTTTGCAATGAATTCTGGCTAAAGTGCTACAGAGATCCAACATTCCTTAATTTTCTTCCTATCTCCAGAGCTTCTAGGGTCACAGAGCAGACCTTTGAGTGAGAATCAAAGTGTTGGAATCTTCAGTGATTCTTATCAATTTCCTTCATTTAAGGAGACATAGGGGTCATGAAATCACTTGTTCAAATTCTTATGATAGTGTTAGAAAGGCGTATTGCTGCTTTCCCTGCTGCAGTCAACTCTCCAGCTTTCAACCAAATGCAAGCTGAGCTTTTTTAGTGCATTCTAGGAGTTAAGACTTCTCAGAACTATTTTTTAAAGCTATTGACTTGTTTTTGTCAAAAATATTCATCTTCTTGTCAGAAAAGTTATGAAATAAGAGAAAATTGAGAACTGGTTCAATTTCTGGGACAAATAGAAGGGAAACATTTGGTGCATTTTGAGTTAAAAGATATTTTATTTTTCTGGAGAGGTAACCATATCTGATTTTCCTGGAACTGAAGAATTTTCTGGAATGGGAGGCTTACTAAAATTTGGACAGTCCTTCCTGGTTACCTGTAATGACAGTTGATCTATGTGAACATTCAACTTTCTCTTTCTTTCTCTCTCTCTCTCTCTCTCTCTCTCTTTCTTTTCTTTCTTTCTTTCCCTCGGTAGAGTGTTGTGGTGTCACAGCTCAGAGCAACCTCCAGCTCTTGGGCTTAGGTGATTCTTTTGCCTCAGCCTCCAGAGTAGCTGGGGCTACAGGCACCCCCACCACAATGCTATGTTTTTTTTTTTTGTTATTGCAGTTTGGCTGGGGCTGGGTTCGAACCTGCCACCCTCGGTATAAGGAGCTGGTGCCCTACCCACTGAGCCATAGGTGGTGCCCAATCTATGTGAACGTTCAACTTTCAAAATTAGGATATGTTCAGTTTCCTCAATCACTCTTATTTCTCAAACCCAAACACATCTCTGCTAAAATAAAAACCCATTAATTATCTAATGATCCTGATATTTCCCCATAGTCATAAAGTTGTTTTGATGGGTTCTTCACACCTTCCCCTTTGCACTTCTTAATTTTTGGTATTGAAACACCAGTGTTTGAAAGGTAAGGAGCCATAGCCAAAAGCTGTTTGCTACAACATGTGGAGAAATTCCCTTTGTCTTTTTATTACTTGTGAGGATTAACAGACTTATCTGAGTTCCTGCCTGTCTTCTACACTGATTTGAATGATTTGGTCCTTGACAACGTGTTAGCTATTTCCAACTGTTAAAATAAGTGATTGGATTGCCATTTTGACTAGATGAATCAATTGTTTTAAGTGGTTAGTTAAGCCCAGTAGATTCATTTCTGGGAGAGCCTGTTAGTTACCATAAAGTCTTAGCTGTTTTTCTTGTGGCTGCACTTTTAGTTTTTCCCTGGTTATTAAAGTGATTGATCCTGGAGGACTATTTACTGCTGGAAACCTAAAGATTTTTCTCATCAATGTGAACAATAAGGACCCCATTCTTACTTGCAGGTAAGGGAATAAAACATAATATTTTAATTTGACCAGGGGAAACCGAATTTGAAAATATAGCCTCTCAAATTCATTATTGAATTTTTATTTTCCTGAGAAGCAAAATAAGCAAGTTTGATGTGAACAACCACTTGAAATGTAAGCTTCCAAGAAAAAGGGCTTTCTTAAGTGCCATAAGCAAAATAGTTTTAAAGCAGTGTTTTTCAACATTTTTTATCTCATGGCACACTCAAACCTATAGTTAAACTTCTGAGGCTCACTTAAATTATGTTGATCAAAAAAAAGTGTTAATCATTCTTCTCAGAAAAGTATCAGAAGAATGGAGGAGCAAGAATACAATGTACTCAATACTAATATGAAGCCAGTAGATGATCCCACATAAGAGAAAAACTCAGATCAATTTGAGGGGGAGGGACAGGAGAATGGGTGAGGAGGGAGGAGGATGGGGGATTACAGGGTATAGCACACTTCTTGGGGGTGAGACACAATTATAAGAGGACTTTACCTAACAAATGCAAACAGTGTAACCTAATTCTTTGTATCCTCAATGAACCCGAAACAATAGATTAAAAATAAAATAAAATAAAATAGCGCACACAAAAAAAGTGTTAAAAAAGGATATACTTACTATGCTTTGAACTTCTTTTGAAAATAATTTAATTAATAGTCTTCAAAAATTTTCACGGGACATCTAAGATGCTCTTGTGGCACACCAGTTGAAAATCATTGTTTTAAAGTATAAAATGTATTAAAATTGTAATAGAATAACATGTTATCAGTGCAGTATGTTTCTTAGTGTTGACTTGTGCTGGAGTAGCTCTCACTACCTTCAAGGGAGATTCTGGCAAATATCATTACTAGGGAGTTTATTGAGGGTCAGTAATTTCATGAAGCTGTTTCTTATAGAAGGATAAGAACATTGTGATTAAGCATGCAAGCTCTACATTGGTGCATTTCGAGTTAAAATATATTTTATTTTTCTGGAGAGGTAACCAAATCTGATTTTCCTGGAACTGAAGAGTTTTCTGGAATGGGAGGCTTACTAAAATTTGGACAGTCCTTCCTGGTTACCTGTAATGACAATATGAATGCATGCAGTCAAATTTTCTCTCAGCCATCTCGAGTTTTACTTCTAAAAGATCCCCAATTTCTTAAAATCTCAGTCTATGTTTCTGCAAAATGGGGACAAAAATGGTACATACATCCTAGGCCTGCTGTGAGGAATAAAGTGTGTAGAAGGTAAGCACTCAAATGAATGAGTTAGCTATTCATCTTGTGGTCCTAATTTCCACTTGCATCACTGCTATTTCCACTACTCTTTCACCACCATAAGCTGTAGAAAATAACACACAGGAAGCCAATGTCACTTTAATAATCTTTCCTTTTAAAATAAACTCATTCAGATTTGAAAGTGCAGTTTTGACTGTTACTTCCACTAACTCAAGTATGCATGATAAAGTCAATATCACATTGGATGAAGAAATTCCAATTGGGAAATCGATTGGAGTATGCCAGGCAACCGATGAAGATAACTTGGGCGATGTAACCTTTGAACTGGATCCTTGGAATGTTTACTTTCTAGTTGACAAAGGTAGGTTGCGAATTGTTCTCTTAAATTATACTGTTGTTATTATCTGTTTGTATTTATATCACCTTCACAGGCTGAGTTTCTCAAAGGTAGGTACCTTCATTTTTAGAACCTTGACATGTAGCACGTAGCAGATATCTCATAAATATCTGTTGAATAACTCCCTGCAAGATCCAATTCTTTGTTCACTCAGGAGCTAATATGTGGTTCTTTACTGCTACAAAGTGGCAGCCTTAGCTTTCCACTTAATGCCTGTCTAGCTCATCTCCTCAGGCCTTACTCAATTCTTTTCTTTGTTTTAGTCCCAATTTTGGGGAGAGAGAGAACTGATTGGACTTTCCAGACTCAGTCATTCATTCCTCATCCCATCAGCGTGGCTGAGGCTGAGGGAACGTCAGATTATGTGGTATCTAAGGCTTCCTCTTGGGTAAAGAAGAAAGATGTTCACCTTTAGCACATGTGCAGGCTTATGCCATTGTAGGAGATGCTGTCAGCATCCCACTCAGATCTCCTCTGGCCGTAACATTTCAGTGCAGCAAGTCTGACTTTCAACTGGCAGCATATGTGTTTCTTTGCTTGTGGGATTATTTGGGTCTCATATCTGCCCTCCCTCTCCCCTACACACAATAGGTTAGAAGTACTGGAGTAATATTGTTCTCCCCCAACCCCCTAGGGCTCTCAGCCAGCAAATGAAGGGAGTTGGTTCTAAATGCCCCCTCTTTCCTCTGACATGCGACAATTTTAAGTGTGTATTCTACACTGGCTTCCAGAATTCCCCAGTGATATTAGGCTCTAGCTGGTCACAGTGGTAACTCACTTAATGATGTACTTTTTATCGGATGTTTCCTTTCTCCCTCTCACTTCCCCTGTGCAACAGTGCCCTGGATCACCTCAAATAAATATGCAAATCTTTATCTCAGGTTCTGCTTCTGAAGGAGCCTCTTTGAATTACAGCACAGTTCTAGTAGCAGGGCTCCTGCACTCACACTTACCATCCTCCAGGGGACTCCACAGAGCAACTAGAATAGATTTTTTTTTTTTTTTTTAATTGTTGGGGATTCATCGAGGGTACAAGAAACCAGGTTACACTGATTGCATTTGTTAGGTAAAGTCCCTCTTACAATCATGTTTTGCCCCCAAAAGAATGTCCAGCTATTTTTTGTTGCAGTTTTGGCCTGGGCTGGGTCCGAACCCGCCACCCTCGGTATATGGGGCCAACACCCTACCCACTAAGCCAGAGGCGCCACCCATGACTGGCTATTTTTTTTATAGCAGCTGTCATTGTTTAGCTGGCCCTGGCTGGGTTCAAACCCACCAGTCTTAGTGTATGTGGCTGGCACTGTAACCAGTATGCTACGGGTGCCGAGCCTTCCTTTCTTTCTTTCTCTCTCCCCTTCCTTCTTTCTTTCCTTCCTTCCTTCCTTTCCTCCCTCTCTCCCTCCATCCCTCCTTCCTTTCTTCCTTCCTTCCTTCCTTCTTGCTTCCTCTCCTTCCTTCCTTTTCTCTCTCTCTCTTTTTTTTTTTTTTACAGAGTCTCACTTGGTCACCCTTGGTAGAGTGCTGTGACATCATAGCTCACAGCAACCTCAAACTCTTGGGTTCAACTGATCCTCTTGCCTCAGCCTCCCAAGTACCTGGGACTATAGGCGCCCATCACAATGCTCTATTTTTCAGAGACAGAGTCTTGCTCTTGCTCATGTGCTCAAGCAATCCTCCCACCTCAGCCTCCCAGAGTGCTAGGATTACAGGCATGAGCCAACCAAGCCCAGCCCCCATTCCTTCTGCCTCTCTAAGTCTTGAGCCATCTCAGATCCAAGGCAAATTCCCATGTCTCCATGACGACTGCTGCCCTCCCTCTTCCTGACCTCCTATAGCACATCTGCTGAGTGCCACACAATTCCCACTAGACTAAACATATTGTCTTTGAAAGGTTCTTGTGTGTGTGTCTTATAAACCCCCTTGTAAACTCTTAGAGGACAAGGACCATTTCTTCTGCTGCTGCTCTGTCTCCCCCAGTTGCTGATGGCCTAATAGACCCTGTGTATGGCCTTGCTGGCCAGCTGAACCAAAGAGTTCAGTTTAGCTCTCTTGCTTTTGCCAGCAAAGCAAAGAGGGTACAATAAAGTCCTTTCACTGTGAAATGACAAATTCAAAGATGGGGGGGCCAGAAAAGTACTCCAACAGAATTGTTCATTGTCTTGAATGCCTCATAGTTGCCAGATCCCAGAATCCTCAGGTTAGCTGTGGAAACAACTTTGATCTATTTGATAGTGCTTTTTAGATTAGTATTTCACTTAGATGGAATATGTAAAGTAATAAATATAAACATGGGTTACACGAGTCAAGGAAAGGGAAGTGTTTCTGTTAATATAGTTAACTCATTTCCCTAAAGTTCTTTCCCCTCCTGTGTTTCATAGCAGGCAGAAATTCACAGGAGAAAACATTGCTTTTTCTTTTTTTGACAATAGCAATGCTATTAGAAGAGAGGATGTGATTAGAGGAAGAAAAAATGGGAGAGGTTCATGTTGCCATTATTTTCATTATCGAATGTTTCAAAGCTTTTTAGGCTATAAACAGCAGTTTTTAGGAAAGGCAGCTGGATTCACTCTGCTTAGAACTCTGGGTGTCTCCTTTTCCATGGCAACTTTTTGGGTATCATATGCCCTTACAGAATCCCATTTTATGGTACAGATTCAGTTTGCAGCTGTTCCATGACGCCTAAATCTTTTAGGTATTAAGTACATTCCAGGGATCTAAATGTGCTCACCCCAACTCATGTGGTATGAAGGGGGAAATAATAGTGCTGGCTTGGATTTTCTGTAACAATTCTGTGACATGGTTTCCATGTCAAACTGTGGGCTATAGTTAAGAAACTCCTGTTCTTGGTATGTGCCACACCTTTTGGGGGCAAAACACGATTTTAACAGGGACTTTACTCAACAAAAACAATCAGGGTAACATGGTTTCTTATACCCTCAATGAATCCCCAACTATAAAAAAAGAAAAAAAAAAAGAATAAAGTTTCAAGAATAGGTGGGACAATTTAAAGCAATCAAATTTATCTATAGTGAAGTCTCTAAAGAAGAGAAGAGGGAAGGAGGGAGCAAAAATATTTTAAGAAATAATGATAATTTCCCCCCAAATTTTATTAAAACAAATCATAGATTCCAGAAGCTAAACAAACCCCAAGCAAGAGAAATGTGAAGAAATCTATCGGCAAATCATAATCAACTTTCTTAAAACCAGTGATAAAGAGAAAATCTTAGAAACATTTAGAAAAAAGAGCTAGGTTATTACATACAGAAAAACAAAGGTAAGAACGATAGGCTTTTGGTTGGAAATGATGCTAGACAGAAGATAACACAGCAACATTTTTAAAACTGATGAAAGAAAAAGAAAACAAATCTAGCTACAATTCTATGCCCAGGGAAAATATCTTTCAAAACTTAAAGATGGGGCGGCGCCTGTGGCTCAGCGAGTAGGGCACTGGCCCCGTATACCAAAGGTGGACGGTTCAAACCCGGCCTCAGCGAAAGTGCAAAACAGAAAAATAGCCGGGCATTGTGGCGGGCGCCTGTAGTCCCAGCTACTCGGGAGGCTGAGGCAAGAGAATCGCCTAAGCCCAGGAGTTGGAGGTTGCTGTAAGCTGTGTGACGCCACGGCACTCTACCGAGGCCGATAAAATGAGACTCTGTTTCTATCAAAAAAAAAAAAAAAAGATGAAATTAAGACTTCTTAAGACACTGCCAAGGCTGCACTATAAGAAATTTTAAAGTCAGTCCTTTAGGAAGAACGAAAATGATACCAGATGATTGAAAAGCTAGATCTACGCAAAAGAATGAAGAGCACCATAAATGATAAGCACATGGTTAGATATGAAAATTGTTCCTCTCTTACTATTTAAATCTCTTTTAAAAGATAACTGTTTAGGCTCAGCACCTGTGGCTCAACGGGATAAGGTGCCAGCCACGTACACCTGAGCTGGTGGGTTCGAATCCAGCCCAGGCCCGCCAAACAATGACGGCTGCAACCAAAAAATTGGCGGGCGTTGTGGCGGGCGCCTGTAGTCTCAGCTACTTGGGAGGCGGAGGCAAGAGACTTGCCTGAGCCCAGGAATTGGAGGTTGCTGTGAGCTGTGATGCCACAGCACTCTATCCAGGGTGACAGCTTGAGGCTCTGTCTCAAAAAAAAAAAAAAAAACCCACAGTGGTTCTCAACCTTCCTAATACCGCGCGGCCCTTTAATACAGTTCCTGTGGGTCGTGACCCACAGGTTGAGAACGGCTGAAAGATAGTAAAAGAAATAAATTTATGAAAAACACACGAGGGACCAGACTCGGGTAAAGCACAGAACAAAGCTTTCATGGAGCTTGTGTTCTTAGGGGAGGAAGGAGCAGGATGAAAAAAAAAAAGATAACTGTTTAAAGCAAATATATATATATTTATATCGGAATAGGCTACACTATATTAAATGTACGGCAAAAATAGGGGAAGGTCAAGAAGGAGAAAGGAAGTATACTGCTGAATAGAATGTGATACGTTAAAGATGTATACTACAAACTCTATAGCTAACAAGCTAATGCAGGAGTATAAAATGGAATAATAAAATGTACAATCTAAAAGAAAGTAAGAGGAAGAATAAAAAGCAATTATCAAGAGAGAAGATATAACCACAGTAAAAATTAATGGTCTCAATTAAGCATCTTAATTAAAAGGAAGAGTTTCCCAGATTGGATGAAAGAGCAAGACACAACTATGTGCTGTCAGCCAAAAATATACTTTAAATATAAAGGCACAAATAGGTAGAATAGGAGTACAGAAGAACATATGCTATATTAACTGTAATCAAAAGAAAGCTGAAATGGCTACACACATTACTCAGACAAAGTAGACTGAGGTGCAAAGAATATTGCCAGAAATAATGGTCACTTTATAAAGATCAATTCATTGAGTTCATAAAAATACTAAACATTTATATGTGCTAATATTAAGCTTCAAAATATACAAAGCAAAAATTGATAGAACTGCAAGGAGAATAGAAAAATTTCAACTATAACTGAAGATTTCTACAACCCTCTCTGAATAAGTTAATGAACAAGTAAACAGAAAATAAGGACACAGAATATTTGGCTAACACTACCACACACTTGAACTAATTGATTTTTGTAGAACATTCTATCCTACATGATAGAATGTATATATTCCTTTCAAGCACACATGGAACTTTTACCAAGACAGACCATATTCTGAGCCATGAAACAAGTTCCAATATATTTAAAAGAATTCAAATAATACAACACATGTCCTCTGACCACAATGGAATTAAATTAGAAATCAATAACATGGTTAAGAAGACCACAGGGCTGGGAAAAGAGAAAGGATTTCAAAGACTGCCATTCTCCCTTATCAGTAATAGGCTGTGAATCTGCTCACACACAGCTCACCACCAACACAGCCTACAAGCAACTAGCAAATGAGAAAACCACCACATTAAGGGTATCTATAACCAAGGCCTCTATCCAGAACCTAGTCCACCATTAGAACACCCACAAGCAAAGCCAAAGGTTCTTACCCAACAAAAGCTACAGACATACCCTTATAAGTGCATTGGGGGAAACCCCATCTAAATAAAAGAACTCCAAAAACAAGAAACAACAACTGCTCCAGATGAGAAGGAATCAGCAGAACTCCGAAAGTATGAAAAATCGGAGCAAAAGAACATCCCCAAAGGCACACATCAGCTCTCTTGTAATGGATCATAACCAAAATGAAAATATTAAAATGACAAAGAACCAGAAAAACAATTTAGAAAATGAATTAAAAATTTACTAAATAGATATATTAAAAAAAATAGAACTTCTAGAAATGAAAAAATCATTTAAGGAAATACAAAAAATAGACTAAGCAGAAGAAAAGTGTTTCAGAGCTTGAATAAAGTATCCTTTGTTCCTGGCGATATTCTTTGCATTCAATTAATCAGTTAACCAAAAATAAAGAACAAATAATTAAGAGTAATGAACTAAGCCCACGAGAGATATGGAATTATGTAAAACACCCAAATATAAGTATTTTCCCTTCCTCCCTGAAGAGGAAGAAGAAAATTCACAGGGCTGAAAAATCTATTTGAGGTAATAATTGAGAAAAAATTCCCTTGTGTTGCTAGAGATTTGGACACCCAGGTATAAGAAGCTTAAGAAACACCTGGGAGATTCATTGCAAATAGACAATTGCCAAGACATATGTCATCAGACTAGTTAAAGTCAACAAGAAGAAGGCAAACCATGAGGCAAAAACATCAAGGAGGGGGCGAGGGAAAGAGAGGAAGAGGGGAGGAGGGGAGGAGAGGGAGAGAAGGAACAACGAGGGGAGAGGGGAAAGTAGGGAGGGAAGAGGGGAGAAGGAAGAAAGGGGGGCGAGGGAAGGGGATGAGAGACCAAATCTACACAAACTTTTCTAAAAAAGTAAAGAGTAGAAAATGCAATTCATGCTATGAGACCAGCATTCCCATAATAGTGAAACCAAATAAATACATTATGAGATAGAAATAGGGAACTGCAGACTAATAGCTCTAAAGAACATAAAAAAAAAAAAAAAATTTGTGTTTGAGACAAGAGTCTCATTAAGTCACCCTCAGTAGAGTGCTGTGCTGTCACAGCTCACAACAACCTCAAACTCTTGAGCTCAAGCTATTCTCTTACCTCAGCCTCCCAAGTAGCTGGGACTACAGGAACCCGCCACAATGCCTGGCTATTTTTTTGTTGCAGTTGTCACTATTGTCTAGCAGGCCTGGCTGGGTTCGAACCTACTTGCCTCTGTGTATGTGGCTGGTGCCCTAACCACTTGAGCTACCGGCACTGAGCTGACACAAAAATTCTTAACAAAATTTTAGCAAATCAAATCCAACTATATATAAATAGGTAATACATTATGACCAAATGGTATTTATCCTAGGAATGCAAGGTAAACATTTAAAAAATCAATGTAATTAACTCTACCAATAGGGTGAAGGAAAACAATATATAGGATCATCTCATTAAATGCAAAAAAAATTGGACAAAATTCACCATGCACTCAGGATGAAAACTGTCAGCAAAACAGGAAATGAAGGGAACTTCCTCAATCTGTTAAAGAGCACTTACAACAAACATTTGGCAGACATCATGCTTAATGGTAAAAAGCATGAATGCTTTCCCCCTAAGACTGGGAACAAGGCGAGAATGTCCACTTTCAATATTCCTGTTCATACAGAAGGTAACAGCCAGTCAACAGGACACAGCACAAAAAGAAAGAAAAGGTATTTTTTAGAAAGAAAAATACAAAACAATCTCAATTCACTGATAACATGATTATACATGCAGAAAATCCCCAAACTCCACAAAGTACTAGAACTTAATAAGAAGCAAATTTTTCAAGACCCCAAATGTAAGTTCAAAGTATAAAAATAAATTATATTTCTATATATTAGCAATGAAAAATTAAAAATTGAAATTTTAATTAGTTCTTATAATAGTATAAAATACATGAATCAGATATAAACTTAAGAAAATGTATACCTGATTTATATGCTAAAATTAAAAATCATTGATGCAAGAAATCAAAGAAAACCTAATAAATGGTAAGATATCCTGTGTTTGTAGATTAAAAGACTTAATGTTAAGCTGTCAATTCCCCATTCCCTTGCTATTGTACAGATTTCTATGTAATCCCAATCAGAATCACAGCAGGACTTTTTTGTAGAAAACAACAAAACAATTCTAATATTTATCCAAGGTGGACATAAAATTCATGTGCAATTTCCTATGTTAAACTATTTTAAAACGACACATGATCTTTATGTCTACCCTGTATATAAAGGCAAAAAAAGGAGAAGACTCAAAATGATTTGGGAAAAGAACAAAATTGAAGGACTCCACTGTCTGATTTTAAGATATTCTGTAAAGCTACTCTCATCGAAATAGTGTGGTATTGATAAAAAGACTTATATAGATAGTAACAGAACAAAATAGGTCAGAAACAGGACCACACAGACATAGCAAATTGATTTTCAACAAATAGATAAAGGCAATTCAAAGCAGAAAAGATAGTCTTTTTTGAGACGGAGTCTCAAGTTGTCGCCCTAGGTAGAGTTCCATGGCATCATAGCTCACAGCAACCTCCAACTCCTGGGCTCAAGCAATCCTCTTGCCTCAGTTTTTCTATTTTTAGTAGAGACGGGGTTTTGCTTTTTGCTCAGGCTGGTCTTGAACTCATTAACTCAAGCAATCCACCTGCCTCGGCTGCCCAGACTGCTAGGGTTACAGGCATGAGCCACCGTGCCCACCCAGAAAAGGCAGTCTTTTCAACATATGGTGCTGGAACAACTTAATAACAATATTCCAAAAAAAAAAAAAAAACAAAAACACCAACTGCATCCTCTCCTCACATCATATGACATATTAACTTCAAATGGATCACAGACCTAAATGTAAATTCCAGTCTATAAAACTTCTATAAAAATTTCTCTTCTTAAGGAGAAAACTTTCAGATCTCAGTTCAGCAAAGATTTATTACATATGACGCCAAAGGCATAATCCTTGAAAGAAAAAAATTGATAAACTATACTTTTATCAAAATTAAAAACCTCTGTTCTTTGAAAGACTGTAAGAATAAAAAAAAAAACCTGTAAACTGGAATTAAATATTGCAAGTCTCATCCCTGATAAAGGACTTACATCCAGAATATATAAAAGAACCCAAACTCAACAGCAAAAAACCCCAAACAGCTCAATATAAGAAATGGGCAAAAGACTTTAATAGTTTATCCAAGATACATGGATAAGAAGCAAGCACATGGAAAAGATGCTACATACCATTAATTATTAGAGAAAAGCAAACTAAAATCATAATTAGATACCACTACACAATTACCAGAATGGCAAATATATAGAGAGAGACAGAGTCTCATTTTGTCACACTTGGTAGAGTGCCATAGCGTCATAGCTCACAGAAACCTCAAACTCTTGGCCTCAAGTGATCCTCTTGCTCCAGCCTCCCCAGTAGTTGAGACTATAGGCACCTACCACAACACCTGGCTATTTTTTAGAGATGGGGTCTCACTCTTGCTCAGACTGGTCTGGAACTTGTAAGCTCAAGCAATCCACCCACCCCTTGGCCTCCCAAGGTGCTAAGATTACAGGTGCGAGCCACTGAGCTCGGCCCTGCAAAAATATTTTTAAAATTTAAATTTGAAAATACAAAGTGTTGGCAAGAAGGCAGAATAATTGGAACACTCATACATTGATGATGGGAATGCAAAATGGTACAAGCATTTTACCAATTTTGCAGTTGCTTATAAATTTAGGCAAGACCTTCCATAAAACACAGTAATCTCAATTCAAGGTATTTACCCAAGATAAATGAAAACCTGTTATCACAAAATATTGCTATGTGAATGTTTAGAGTGACTTTATTTTTTAACCATACAAAACTGCAAACAACCCAGATGTCACTCAATTAGAGAATGGATAAACAAACCATGGTATATCACACCTGTAATCCTAGCACTTGGGAGGCTGAGATGGGCGGACTGCCTGAGCTCACAGGTTTGAGACCAGCCTGAGCCAGAGTGAGACCTCAACTCAAAAAAAATAAAAAATAAAAATAAAAATAACCAGAGGTTGTGGCAGCTACTTGGGAGCCTAAGGCAAGAGAATCGCTTGAGCCGAAGAGTTTGAGGTTGCTGTGAGCTATGACACCACAGCACTCTACCCAGGGCAATAGCTTGAGACTCTGTCCCTCCCACACATCCCCCAAAAAGCCATGGTATAGCTATACAAAGGAATAACACTCAAAATAAAATAGAGAAATGAATTACTGATACACATAACAACATGAAAGAAGCCATACTTAAAAGGCTGCAAACTATATAATTCCATTTATATAGCATCTGGTAAAACCCATAGGACAGAAAATAGACGAAAAGTTCCCAGAGCCTTGGAGCAGGGCAAGAGACATTTTTGTGGGTGATGGAACTATGGAACTATTTCATATATTGATTATGGTAGTAGTAGTATACCCAATGCTTATGTTTTATTTGTTTTGTTTTGAGACAGGCTGGAAAGCAGTGGCATGATCATAGCCCACTGCAACCTTAAACTCCTGGGCTCAAGTGATCCTCTTCCCTCATTCTCCTAAGTAGCTAGGACTATATAGACACATCACCATCTCCAGCAAATTCTTAAAAATGTTTTTTTAGAGAAGGGGTCATCTCAAATTCCTGGCCTCAAGCAATTTTCCTGCCTTGGTCTCCCAAAGTGCTGAGATTACAAACATGAGCCATTGTACCTAGCCATGTTTGAGTTTTCAAAACTGAAATATATACCAAAAAGGGAAATTTTATTGCATGTAAATTATCTTAAAAAAATGAAAAAAAAAATGGGTCCCTGCAGGCAATAGGGAAAATGAAAAAAAGCACTGCTAATATTTTCTCTATTCCATTTGATCTTTACATATGTAAATGTATTTTTTTTAATTGGAGCAAATTTGGTTCTATTTTCTTTGCCTTATTTAACATAACTACAAATTCCAAAAGAATACCCACATACTAAAAAAGATTTAATTTTTTATTTTCTTTTACAGATGGGAAGGAAGATTTAATTTTAAAGAGAAACTACTGCAAGAGGAGAGAGATAAGGGTCAACTCTCCTCAATGTCTTTAAGCAAGAGAGTTCAAATGGTTAACATTCTTTTTTTTTTTTTTTGAGACAGAGCCTCAAGCTTTCACCCTGGATAGGGTGCTGTGGCATCACAGCTCACAGCAACCGCCAATTCCTGGGCTCAAGCGAGTCTCTTGCCTCCACCTCCCAAGTAGCTGGGACTACAGGCGCCCGCCACAACGCCCGGCCATTTTTTGGTTGCAGCTGTC
>CAUYON010013796.1:0-52274 GCA_963573935.1 Arctocebus calabarensis
GTGGGGTCTTGGTGTCTTGGTGTGTGCCACACCTTTTGGGGGCAAAACACGATTGTAAGAGGGTCTTTTCCTAACAAATGCAACCAGTGTAACATGGTTTCTTGTACCCTCAATGAATCCCCAACAATAAAAAAAAAGAAAAGAAAAAAAAATTAATAATTGAAATCTCTTCATGTTGAGTAATTCCCTTGACAAATATGAAGTGACCATCCTTATCTTTCCTTACCTTTATTGGTTTAAAGCCTATTGTATCTGTGAATAAAATTGTGACCCCTTCTTTTTTCTGATTCCTGTTTGTCTGAATTATAGATGACCATCCCTTCATCCTGAGTCTATTTTTATACTTTAAGGTTAAGATGAGATTCTTGTATTCAACAGATACTTGGTCTGAGTTTTTGTATCCAGGCAGCCAACCTGTTTCTCTTTGGAGGACAATTTAAACCATTCACATTAATTGAGAGTACTGATAAGTCAGGTAGTGTTTTGAGTGTTGAGTTTTTCAAAAGTTCAGTGGATGTTTTTAATCCTTTTGCCAATGTGGAAGTTGGGTTTTGTTCAAAAATTTCTGACTGGGTTTACTTTGGTGGTAGAGCATTGTGCTGATCATTGTGCAGGATGGGTCTGAGAATATCCTGAAGATTTGGTTTAGTTATGGCCAATTTCTTTAACATGTGTATGTCATTAAATTATTTGATTTCTCCATCAGAAATGATACTCAGTTTAGGAGGATACAGGATCTTGGGCTGAAATTTATTTTGTTTTAGGAGATTAAAGGTCAGTGACCATCATCTTCTGGCTTGAAAAATTTCATTTGAGAGATCTGCAGTCAGTCTAATATTCTTCCCCTTGTAGGTTATGATTTTATTACATCTGGCTGGTTGCAGCATTTTCTCCTTTACATTAACTTTGTGAAAGTTAATTACAATGTGTGTAGGTGATAGTTTATTTGGATTGAGTTGTGCTGGGGTTCTGAAACTGTCTGCTATATGAATTTCAGTTTCTCTTGCCATGCTTGGGAAATTTTCCTCAATTATATCTTGGAGTAGAGCATCAGTGCCTTTTGGACCATTCTCTTCTCCTTCAGGAATTCCTATAAGGTGAATGTTGCCTCTTTTGAAGTGGTCCCACAACTCTCTCAGTGAATGATCCATTATTGCTCTCCCACTTCTGAGCCTCTTTGTTTGGGAGCATTCGTGAGCTTTGTCTTTAATGTCAGAGATCCTTTCTTCAGCCTGCTCCATTCTATTAATCTGAGGGATTCTACTGTATTTCTCAGATCTTTGAGGGCTGGAAATTCTTGCCTCATTTTGTCAAAATCTTTGGAGATTTTGTCTTTCAATTCACTAAATTTTTGAGACATCTTTTGAATTACTTCTTGAATTTCTAATTCCAACTTTACTTCCATTTTATTAATCTTATCTGCCATCCATGTTATGAACTCGATTTTTGACACCTGTCCCATTTGTTTATGAGTGGCATCTTCTGTTGTGTCTCCTTTGTTGTTCCTTGGGGGAGTTGATCTACTCTGATTATTCATGTTGCCAGAGTTTTTCTGCTGATTCTGCCCCATGATTATTTTTCTCAGTTTGGCTAGAGAAGCTGGTAAGGTGAAATTGGATTGAGGGCTCCTGGAGTTGTAATTAACCAGCCCTTTATCAAAGAAGGGCTTTTCCCATAAAGCTTTACAAAGTTCCCATTCAGTATTGCAGCCTGAGATTCTGTGGACCTGCTTGGTGTGATGGGGGTAGGTGGCTGTGTCTTGTGTTCAGCTAGTCTCTAACTGATCCTACTGAATTAGTGGCTTTGGGCTGAAATCTCAGTTGGGGGGAAATACAAGCATGTAAGACCCCCCTGCTCTTGATGGGCAACAACTAGAAGAGGAGAATCAGACCTTCCCACTACAACATAACCAGGACTCAACCTTGGAGGTTTCCTGGGTGACTGGCCCAGGTCAAGAGTTCTAAACTAATTGTCCCAGTCAGCACAATCACAGATCAAATGAGAGTGTTCATAAGGTCTCCAGCAACTAGACAGCAACTGTTCACTGGCAGCTCATGTACTACTTGCACCAGTTCTCTGCCAAGTCCAGGGCAACTGTTGCCTCCGTTCCCACCTTGCATTCTTCCATTACCAGTCACTGGTAACCCCATGAGGCTATGGTCCTGTTCCCTCCAATGAGAAAATTTGCCAGGGATTTATGCCTGCCAGAGTCAAAGAGGAGTCAATGCCTCCTCTGCTCTGCCACTACACTCTGCCACCAGCCAGCAGGAGAGCTGAAGCCTGACTCCCTCCAGTGCTCAATGGAAACTGGGGGAGTGTTCCACCTGAGTTTGTTTCAAGCCAGAAATTAACAATGCAGCAAATGTTTTTCTCCGTCAGAGACCACGCCTCTGCCCTAGCTGCACTGCTCCTCTGGTAACCCTGCAGGGCAAGGTATTGCTGCCTCTGGCAGTTCACAGAATTGGGGAAGTGTCTCTCAAAATTTGACCCTGGAGGGATTGCTCTACTCTCACTGATGCTGTGTGGCAGGTGCCTCTTTAGGGGTTCCCATGCCTCCTTCCTGAGTCTCTGCCACCACTGATATGCACTTTCACCCTTACCCCTGCACCTTTCTTCACTGCTACTGGATTCACTCTTTCAGTGCAGGTGCACTGCTGAAGCCCATGCAATGCCCAGCTTCTACCAAAGAACCATGGACACTTCACTCTTTGCAGGGGTTGGGCTTCTAGATTACCAGACAAGGGGGGAAGGGTGGACTGGGAGTTCAGAATGGCAGGAAAAATATTTATTCAACTTTCATGCTGGGCGAGAGAATGCCCAGGCTCACAGCAGGGTCTCTCTGGAGAAGGAGTCCCAGCCTTCTGCGACTGTCTCTCATGGAGTGAGACAAGAGTTCTTCAGCTCACTGCTCACTTGTAGCAATTATACAGCAAGCCACTCTCTTGGCAGAAGGGATGAACTTGTGTCCTGTTTAGGATGGGTTTTGTACCAGAAATTTGCTTCCTTGGAGTTGCAGCTTGCCTTAGCAGGGATGACGTGCAGTTATCAATCTTCTCTCTCAGCTTAACTCCAGACCTTCAGTTTAATTGGGTTCTTTCTGGCCATTATCTCTTCCTCTGGATGGTAGCTTCCATTGAAAGCTGGCTCCTGTTGACCATCTTCCCGGGGTCCTCTCAGTTTTTCTATTTTTAGTAGAGGCAAGGACTTGCTTTTGCTCAGGCTGGTCTCGAACTTGTGAGCTCACGGTATCTACCTGTCTTGGCCTCCCAGAGTGCTAGGATTTTTTTCTTTTTTTTAAAAAAAAGTATTGGTTTAGGTTTATTGAGGATACAAAGAATTAAGTTACACTATTTGCATTTGTTAGGTAAAATCCCTCTTAGAGTTGTCTCCCACCCCCAAGAAATGTGCTATATACCATAAGCCCTCCATACCCCTTCCTTCTCCCTTCTCCCCACTGCCTCATTCCTCTGCCCCCCACCTTGAATTTGTATGAGTTTTTCTATTATGTGGGCATGAGTTAGATCATCTACTGGCTTGTTATTAGAATTGAGTACATTGGATTCTTGCTTCTCCATTCTTGGGGTACTTTACTAAGAAGAATGTGTTTCAACTCTATCCAGGTTAATACAAAAGATGTAAAGTCTCCATATTTTTAAATGGCCAAATAGTATTTTGTGGTATGCATATACTACAACTTGTTAATCCATTCCTAGGTTGTTTCCACATTTTGGCAATTGTAAATTGAGCTGCCATATTGCAGCACTTGATAAACTTGTAAAAAGTATAATTGTTGATAAGATCTAACAGAATCATTTCTATAATGTAAGAGACTGACATATATTTTGTCAGAATTTCCCCTTTTTATTCTGCTCAGAGAATTTAGTTGCTACTTCTGAATCAGAAAAATGTAGCTTAGTTTCATAGAGGAATCTAGGAAATTTTACAGTAATGTATGTTTGTTTATATGGAAGCCTTAAGCTAATCCAACAACTGCTATTTTTTAAATGAATATTGTTTTTTAATGAATATTGACATCTTGTGGGAAAGGAGAAAACTGGCTTGATTGTGAAATCAGGTATTCACATATGCTTTCACATCCCTTTCTTCAGCAGGCCCAGTCCATATTCCTTTCTGCATATTATGAAGGTTACTGTATTTTGGTTACTTGCCTTCCTAATCTAATATTATGTGTCTTTCCATCTGTCATTAAAATAATACAGTTCTTTAGCCTTCTTTTTGTTAAGATGGCACTGGCACTGTAATTGTTCTTATGTTCATTATTTGAACTCTTAGAAAACAGTTAAAACATTCAGAAAGTTTAAAACTTAACTGGCCTTATTTTTATTTGAAGTGGAACAGTTCATCTACAGGTGAAGTCAATGGTGGACTCCTAACATTCATAATTATGATACACTTAGTTTTCACACTTAAGTCTCATCAGTTGACGTGATGCAACACTGATGCCATCAGTGGTATAAGGAAATAAAACAGTGACAGTGACTATGGAAGGCAGATAATTTATGCCATGTCAATTTGTCACTAGAGACAGCGTTGTTTTCAGTCTCCTTTTTTTCCCAGTGTTTTTTCATCCAAATGTCTGCACCCATCACCCAATCCTGGGGTTTTTTGGGCCCCAGGGAGGGGTTTCCTGGAATGTGGGATTTTTCAGTGTTAAAACTAAGATAGTTCTGGACAAATCAGGATGGTTCACCCTATTACTGATACACATTCTATTTAAAATTTCCAAAAATGATATCAATTTCATAACAACATGTATAGAACTACTTCATTCTTAAAAACGACAACTTTATTGAGGTAAAGTGATGATAAATGTTTGAGGTGATGGATATGCTAATTACTCTGATCTGATTATCATACATTATATGCATGGAAACATCACTATGTACCCTTGAATATGTGCAATTATTATTTGCCAATTAAAAAATTGAGTTGCAAGCATGTAGTCACTGAGATCTAGTATCATTTGTAACAACCTGGATGGATTTGGAGACTATTCTCCTAAGTGAAGTATCACAAGAATGGAAAAACAAATACCTCATGTACTTAGTACCAAATTGGAACTAGTTGATTTACACCTATAAATTCATATGGAAGAAAATCTCTATGAAATTCAAGTGAGAGGAGAAGGGGATGTTCTTGAATGGTTATAGGACAGACCACAGCTGTAGTATGGAGTTTGGCTAAGATATCTCTCCCTAGCATGGGAGTTGGGCAAGAAGGAATAATGAAGAAGGGATATAAAAAGATTATGTTGTCCGAGGAGTAATCTAAAGGCCATAAGCTTACAGGCTGAGATATTATGCAATCAACTTCCACAAGAGAGATACCTGTAGGCCATTTGTGTTCTGGACAAGTAGATAAGGTTGCCCTGGTAACAATTAGGAAATATACTAGCCTAACTGCCACCATCAAGTTTACCCAAGGTTCCAGTGAGGTGATGGTCATTGGGGCATTTGTCCTCATGCACCATCAGTCTTTGGTAGCCAGGCCAAGCAGTTCTGGCAGGGTTAGAGTGGGGCTAGCCAACCTGGGGAGGGACAAGGTCTCACCTTGAGAGGTTGTACCACACTCCAACTTCCAGTGTGGCCCTGTGCACAAAGGAAAAGATTTTGGGGGTTGCCTAGGGTTTGGCATTTGTTAGTCCAGTGTTCCTCATTGCTACATTTAAATCAGGCACAAAGTGGAGAATGAACAGCTTTATTTTGAGGGAGATAGTTTTGGCTAACTTTGTTGGGACCTGGGTATTTTGGTTGTGGCAACCAAAATGTGATTTTTTTAAATTTTTGTTTCTGTGCCTCTTCTTGTCTATTGTTAAAGACCTTAAAGGCATGTCTAAGGTAGTATTTTGTGGGGTTTGAGGACAATTTTGTAACTTTTTGAGTTTTTTTTCAAAATATCAGAGAATTGAGAATAAAGTTCTTTTTTTAAAATTTAATTTAATTTATTTATTTTTATTGTTGAATCATAGCTGAGTCCATTAGTGCAATCAAGGGGTACAATGTGCTGGTTTCATATACAATCTGAAACATTTTCATCAAACTGTTTGACATAGCCATAATGTCATTTTCTTAGTTATTGTATTAAGATATTTGTATTCTGCATTTAGTAAGTTTTGTCTGAACCCGTCTAAGATGCACCATAGGTGTGGCCCCACCATTTACCCTCCTGTGTTTAATGGAGAGGATGAGATCTTTTTAGAGGAAGGATACAGAGGATCATTTCTGTCTAAACTCTAGAACAGTTCATCTCCTCAATGTCCACCCTATACAAACACTGGAACAAAATAAAACCTACAGTTAAATCATCCATTCTTTGTAAGTAGTTTAGACATTTCTATTAGAGTGTATTTACTAGGACCCTTAGTGTCCAGATACACACTCTAAATAGGTTATCGATAACTTCCTTCAATATAGGAATCTGAAAGAACTCAAGGGGAGAGCATACTGTGGTATATAATACTTTTCTAATTTGTTGAATTTCTAGTACCGTGTTAGCATCCAGTACAGATTGTTATCCTGGACACCTGCCCCACTAGACTGTCCGTTAAATTGTCCCTTCTTAGACCAGAAGCAGATGAGCTTTTTTTTAGGTATTGATTAGTTTTAACTTTTAGACAATAAAGTTCATAACTGGTCTGTTTGTCAGCATGTATTGTGTGGCCAAAGCTGAGAGCCAAATCTGTGACACACCTCCAGCAAAGTATATAGAACATTGTAGAGTTTATTTTTTTAAAATGTGTGAATATATGTGTGTTGCTTTAAAAAAGTGCCTGAAACATCATAAACACTTGATAAATATTAGTAATATTAGTACTAGGATTAGTTGGTGTGCTTCCTTTTTGCATATTATCTTCTGTGTCATTTTCCCCAAGTTTATATCTTTTCCTCTGTTGGTTTTCTTCTTTCATTAGCCTACTTTATCTATTTTTGGAAAGAATCTCTAGGCCTTTTCAAAATGAGATGGCAAGTAACTTGTAAATAAACATTTATATTTCATTCTCCTAATAACCTGACAAAGCATGTGACTCAGTACTTGTGATTTTTTTCAATGAAACTAGCAAAAACATTATCTAAATAAATACTGAAAGACCAAGTTCATACCTGTCTGAACATTTATTTTATCCTTACAAACTGTAATACATGAATCAGATTTTAGTTTATGCTTTATGATTAAACATAAGATAAAAAGAATCCTTAAACTATTATTTAAAATTATAAACAATGTATTCTAAAATGTGAGAGCCAGTAAAATCTAAAGATAAAATTCTTAGAATAGTCACAAGTAGAAAAATGAACCCAATTAAAAAGCACTGATATATTTAGTATAATAATTTTTATATCGAATAAAGAACTGGCATATGTGATTCTAAGATTACAAAGAGATTTTAATCTAAGAAGAAATTTAATACACAAAGCAAACTATTTAACAAAGATTTGAAGTAGAAAAATAATGATGTTACTACATTTGAAAAGTAGGTTATCCTAATTCTCATATTCTTTCAAGTACCTCAAGGACTTTCGTGATATTGTAAATTCTGAGCTTTGTTTGGAGCAAGACTTAGTTTTCATAAATGAAAGGACATGCTTTTAATATCATCACTACAAATAGCTGACTAACATTCCAAACACAGAAATATACTATCTATAGGTACACGGTACCTGAAATGAATTTGATGTAGAAAAAAAATAATTCACAGATGCCACTTATTTATCTATAGTTTCCTTTATGTTTTCAAATATATTTTTTTTCCACCAGTAACACAGAGTCAGTCCTTCAGAAGATTGCTTATTTCTGGAATCCCCATTATTTTGTGATTTTGTTCATTGATAGGATCTTCATATTGATGATTTTGTTGGTGGAACATATGTTTTCGCAGCTCAGTGAAGCTACATGGTTTTGTTTTGTTTTGCTTGTTTTGTTTTGTTTTGTTTTGTTTTGTTTTGCCTTTCTCCTGATATTATCTCTATCTTTATCAAAAATTTTTAACTCATGTTTAATAGATTTAAAATGACTACAGTATGTTTAAACATCATTACTAAAAAAAGATAATACTATCTCATATCTGTTCAGTTATTACAGCTTTAGAACTTTGGGATCAGTTATAGAAAATGAAGACTTGTTTAACTTAGAATTTTATAGAGTTTTCTTACTCTGATTTTTCTTTATCCTTTTTCACCCATTTGTCAAATGAATAAAATTTATCACTAAGGTAAGAGCCTCAATAACTCTACTGTCTTTTTGTTTTCTTATTCTTTAAGGAATATACCAGCTATTAATTATGTTCTGGACAGTTTTTAAGATACTAGTCAATATTTTATAAGTCTGATTAAGGAAACATAAAAGGAAACATGTTTTATATCTGAATTTTATAGGCTAATTCCCTTTCCTCAAAGGGGGGAAAATGTTGCATTATTCTCAAAAATAAAATAAAAATGACTATGCTTTTTTATTATTATGAGATTATTTGGAAATGTTTAATGTTTTAAAGTCTCTGTGTTATCCTACATGAAATAAGATTTACAGTTTTCATACCAAAATTTGAGATTAGTAAATGAGTAATAGATTTTGCTATAAGTTATCCATTGATATTTGGAGAAGAGATAGAGCAAAAATATTACAAGTGATAGTAAATTCAGTATTTTAAGTATTTCCTAAAACATATTTAATTGCAAGTATTTCTTTCTAAATTAATAACTATTATTGTCAATGCCTAGTATCTTAGATTATCTTTTTCTTGGAATATATTTATGAAGCAAGGTTAGCTATACCAAAGTTAAAAAGTCAAGTGGCGCCTGTGGCTCAAAGGAGTAGGGTGCCGACCCCATATGCCGGAGGTGGTGGGTTCAAACCCAGCCCTGGCCAAAAACAAAATAAAACAAATGAAACAAACAAAAAAAAATTAAAAAATCAAAATGAGTATATGATCACAGAGAGTCTCTGTTTTAGCAGGGAAAGAAATGATTATTCTCTCCTCATTTGAAACTTGAACAAATTTCCTGTCGTTATAATTAACCCATTGATAATATAGGCCAAGCACTTATCACAGTGTGTAGCAGTTCCTCGTTATTTTATTTATCTTCAGGAGTTACTAAAACATGCTGTAAGCTAGCACATATATAATGTGCTTCAGAGTGGCTTATATTACATTATCAATTGCATTGTCGGCTTTAACTAAAGAACTCATAGTTCAGTTATTAGACATTCTTAAATATACTTATGTTACTCAGAGGTTGTCAAGTCTTAGAACACATTTTTTCATATTTAATAAATTCCCACTTATCTGGGCTAATTTTAAACTTTATCATTTAATATATTTTCCATATATATGTGCTGTTTAGTCAATGAACAGTGTCTCCTTTGTGCCTTATCTCCAGCCATTTTTAATTAGACAAAATGCAACATTACACATTTGAAAACTAAGGATTAGGCACCATTCCAAGGAGCAAACATTACTGTTGCGGCTCTCTTCCAGGTTAATACTTTCTCTGACATTTAAACAACTGTGTTTGAAATATAATCTAACAGAATATGTATTTGCTTTCCTTTATTTACGTTAAAAAAGTGGTAAAATATTTTCTTAAATCTTAAGGGGTTTATAGGCTTTAATCTTTTGGAATGTTCTATAAATTAATAAAATGGAAATGAATGAAATGGAAATTAATGTGTCTCAGAGCAGGAGTGGAAAACCCTTCCATGTTGGAAGCCAACATTAATTTATCTATAATCAAATAAGGCCACATTCAGGAAACTTCAATTAGATATACTTAAAAATGTACAGATTTTTGTAAAAATCTAGCTATTTTTGTACTTAATAATTTCAAACAATGAAAACTATTTAATCTTAAAATTAACTAAACTTTCAACGACTTTGCTGCGTCTGTGTGTCTGTGTTTTGTTGGAAAGCATCTGAGCATTTGTTTGCAGTTTGGAGACCCAGTTTCCATTGATCCTCTAGATGGGTATCAGCCGTTCGTGACTCTAAGGGCATCTTGATTTGGGTTGGGCAGGAGAACCTGAACTGGGAGCAGTAAGTGGTTGAACTGCCAGAAAGCAATCTTTGGGCATGTTGCTGAAGGGGAGGTTATCCTAGTTCGTTTTTCCCTATTTCAATTGGATCTTTCTTAGCATCAAACAATGACTTCCAAAAGTCATCTACGGAGAGCTCAATTCCTCTGTAGTTCTTTAGGTATTTTGGTGATACCAACAAGGTGAGGTCGAACTGCTAATTTGAGTGTAATTCATGATTCTCAAAGTCAGTGAACCTTTCACTGTAGTCTCCAATTAATAGGTCTATAACAGCTGCATATTCCTCAAATGTTTCACATATGCCATCCTGCTCAGCACTAACTTAGAAGGTTCATCTGAAATTTCTTTTTAGAGAAACGTGTTTTGAAAAAAAGTAGCTTTTTCAGATTGCTTGGATTTTTTTTTTTTTTTTGCCACATATCATATATAGATTTAGCTTTACTTTGTAAAGAAATATACTCAGGTCATTTTTATTTGATGTAGTATCACACAGACATGCTGCATTCCTTTAGAAATCTTCTTTCAACAATTCTTAACTGATTTTGTTCTTCATAAAATTTAATTATCTGTTCTCGCCAATCCACACTGAATACCTCATCATCTCATCATTCAACTTCAGCATGAATGATGAAACTGACTTATGAAACTGACTGTGTTGGGTTTGCACAAATATAGTTGACAATACTTACAACTTGCTGCAAAGTGTCACTTAAAATAGTAGCATTGGCACACAGATTTTGCTGATGCAAGACACAATGAAAAGAAATGACCATATTTGGATCTGCTAATACTTTTTTTAAATCTGTGCAATAAACCCTTCATGTTTTCCTGTCATGGAAGATATACCATTCATCCATAATATTCACTAAACTTAACTAATTCAGTCCAACTTCACAAAAATTATCTGGAAAATAGTTGAAGGTATCTATTCCTTGTGTTCTGTTCATAAGAGTGCCCAAACAAGTAACTCTACACAGAAAAGAAAATCTGCTATGACCTAAATGAAGCATAGCACCTGTGCCAAGTCAGTAGTATCCATTGATTCATCTAAAGCAATTTAATAATATATATTTTCTGTTTGAAATATTACACAAAGTTGAAGGCTAATTTATGATGCCAATCAGTTATGGTTCTCCTTGAAAGAAGTAGTTGTTTGTACTTTGAAACTTTATCAGGGTCTAAGCGTCCTACAACTTCAACAATGCCTTCATTCACAATTTCTACATCGCTGAATGGCTTCCCCCTTTTCCCAACTAATATCTGTAAGCTACTTTATAAGTTGTTTCACTGGCATTATTTCTGGATCTTACTAATGCTCAAAAGAATTGTCCTTGCTTTTGCTTTTCATTTGCATTGCTTTAAATTTCTGCAATACAATCCTTTGTGCCTCTCCCTCTAGTTTAACATATTTGTGGTCCTTATAAGTGTTAGAACGCTGCTGAGCCTTGAATTTCCTTGATATTGATGTTGCAGGATCACAAAGCAAGCACATCATCCTATCTTTAGCAGAAACAAGATAATAGTGCTAGTCCCAATCCTTCTTGAAACAATTTGTTTCTTTTCTTCAGCATTCTCTTGATCTACTTTGACATGATGGGCTATGAAGCAGACAGAATTAAAAATATTGAGTTGTGGAGCTATTCATAGGTTCCACTTCAAACAAAAACAGTGCACCATTGTCAAAAGCTGACAACAGACTGGCCTACTCAACTCCCATTAACTCTCACCAACCACCTTTCTGTGGCTATTGGTGCCAGTCAGGTAGGGGAAGTTGGAAGCAAATTATGAACACGGCAGCTGTCAATTTAACCCATATACCTTACTAACATTCTAAAGTGATGGTCAATCTGAGAGGACTGTTTTTGAAACTTATTTTATTCTTTGGTATTTTAAAAAATAAAATAAAAATATAAAAGACAAAGAAAAACTCTATTAATAAAAATAAAAGGTTTGTCCTATAAAATTTGAGTTCAGGCAAAAGGCTTCACTTAAGGACCTAGAAGGCCAGTTTCTTCATCCCTTCCTTATATGATTTACATTGAATTAGATTAGATTCATTAATTAAATTATTATAAAACAATAGTTTAGAATAAGAGTTGACTTCTTTTTTCAACATCAAGGATTATGTTCATTAGCTTTTCTCTTTAGCAATAGATTTCTCGGTAAATATTTTGTTATGACCGCAACAGAAGTGTGAAACCCGGGCATCTAGTCTGCCGCATCTCCCCTCCGTGTGTGTCCCTCCTCATCCAGGAAATTCCTTGTCAGGGGCCTCCTACAGGCATCCCTCCTTTTGGCTCTCATGCTGTCCTTGGCATTCTAACTGCAGTAGCACTCTCCTTGTGGGACTGCAGTTGGGTACTATGGTTTTGGGTCATTGTACTCAGCTGTGTTCTTGGAGGGGCCATTGAGGGAGGAGAAAACCATTTCTGCATTCACTGCTGAGCACAGGATAATAGTACGTTTCCATTAAATTGAAATCCATTAATAAATGTTTAGCAGTTAATTTTTTTCTATTCTATTAAAAGTAGAGAGCAATCCTAAAAACAAAAGAAAAGAAAAAGAAAAACAGAGTTGAACTGAATCACAAGTTTTTTTTTTTTTTTTTTTCCATTTTTTTTTTTTTTTTTTGAGACTGAGTCTCACTCTGTTGCTCAGGCTAGAGTGCCTTGTGGTGTCAGCCTAGCTCACAGCAACGACAAATTCCTGGGCTCAAGCCATTCTCCTGCCTCAGAGTCCAGTGTAACTGTAACTACAGGTGCCTGCCACGGCGCCCAGGCAGTTTTCAATTTTTAGTAGAGATAGGGTCTTGCTTTTGTTCAGGCTGGTCTTGAATTTGCGAGCTCAAGAAATCCTCCCACCTTGGCCTCCCAGAAACCTATAGAATCACAAATTTTAATAGCATTCAGATATTTCCTGCCTACCTAGCTAAAACATCCAGCAGCTTTATCTACAAACTGGATCAGGTCCATGTACTTTTCTCAGCAGTGACTTCCTCTCTTTTCTCTCAGATCACACCTGGGATCTGCTGTTTCCACACAGGCTCATGATATCAGTACCTCGGCCTTCTCTCGACTTTGTGCAAACCTAGAGGTCCAGCATAGTTAACGTGTAGTCACAATAGCCATAATCCCTCTCAAGTTGGCTTAAATGGTGTCCTGAGTCCTAGTTATCACCATGCAATATCCTTCAGATTGGGCCTGGCTAGATATCTTTTCCTTCTAGTGCCTGTTACAGAATTGTTTGCCATATGGCCTGCAGAAACCACTGATGAATGGCACTAATTTTTTAACAAATGGAGCATGTTGGAAAAGAATTTCCTAGTTACAGTAATAGGAAGAGCCACCAACTATGAAATACTTAGGATGGCATCTTTAGTTGTTATGATAATACAACTAGGTAAATGTTCCTATCATTATGCTGATGAAGTAACTGAAATTCAAAGAGTTTATGAAACTTACCCAAAGTCATATAGCTGGTAAAGTAAGGTCCCAAAATGCAGTGATTTGATTTTAATGCTAAGGCATGTGCATATGTCCAGATGCGATTATTTCCATTTGACAATTTTTAAAAATAACCTGATACTGGGACATGACATGGCATATGAGAAAAGGAAGAAAGACACCCAGAAATATCCAGGTCATACTGTAAGTAACTACCATGTTACAGAGTAAGTAGTGAGTGCTGACTAGGCAGAAATGAGATTTCTATTCCCTCAACTCCAAACCAATTTTCTTTAACTATTTGGGAGAACACCTGGCTCTACCTTGATCGAAACAGAGAGAATACACATGATTCTTGGAAGAGAAAAAATTAAGTAAACTCAGATTACTTTCCTTTAATTATCTAAACTTCATCTGTATAAGCAGAAAATTCATCTGATTTAGCTAAAGCTAACCTATTTAAATCACCAATAATGTAGTCAAATTAAAGTATTATCTAGATATATTCCCCTCAAGAAATAGCCTTGTTATCTTGATCCAAGATGATATTCTAAACACACACTCAACTGAAAATATGCTGCAATCACTGCAGAAAGCAAGAAAGAAAAACCTTGCAAGGGCATTAGTGGAACATTCACAAGAGGAAAAAAAGAGTCAAGGTTTAGTGTGCAACTAGTTTCTCTTGGTGAATTCTATCTCCTTTTTTTTTTTTTTTGATATTATAAAATCAACCTATGGATAGCTCAAAGCAGTCATTCTCAGAATTTGGAAATCAATGTAGGACTTTGCTCATATTTCTTCTGAATGTAATACTTTAGTACTGATTACTTAGATGGGCTGACTGCTTGACTTTTGGTCTCAGTAAATTTGGAATGAACATCTTTTAAATCAAAGGTAGAGGAGATATGGCTCAAGTTCAGACTGTGAAAAGGAGATAGATTGAGTTTGTGACCTTTATTTTTGTGTGTGTTTTGTTCTTTTTTCTTTTTTTGTATTTAAGCATGAGATGTGATGTTCTGAATTCCTAAGGCAGAGACAACAGGGTAGAAAAGGGAGATGCTAGAGCTATACTGGGGATCAAATTAGACTTGTGACCAATTTATGTTTGGTAGGTGAGGAAGAAAAAGTGTTTTGAAAGTGGATGCATTTCCCATTGTGAATAATTAAGTGTATAGTGATGTCATGAACGGACCTAAGCAATGCAGAAGGGCAGGCCATTTTTATAAGAATAAAAGTAGCAGGAACAAAGAGTATAGAGGGAGAGAGAAGTGGTCCTGTCACAAACTCTGAAGAGCCCCAGGTAAGGTAAACGGGAGGCTGAACAGTCCAGGCACGGCATGCTGGGTCGAAAACAAATCATTGCTTTGAAGCTTCTTCCCAGCTTTTGTAATATATCACTTAATACCTAGAAAGTTTATTATTAATTACTTAAAATATATTCGTGCACCATCGTTGATAAACATCCCTCTGTATAAAATGCAGTGTCCAGAGACATAAAGATAAGACACAAATCTTCACAAGATAAAAAGCCATAATGATGCCAAAAATGTTATAATGGAATGACTACTACTGGTACTACTGGTAAAAATACCCGAGTTGAGAGGAGAATTTCAATTCCTATTCACTTTGTGGGAATTTGGCTTGTTCAATATAAATAGAATGGTTTCTTAATGAATTTTCCAGAATTCCTGATGGTTAGAAAGGAGTGACTACTGTGTTGATTTTACAAACTCCTTGCAAAGGCGATGAAAGGTAATCTTTGTCTACACATTTCTGAACCTAAAAAGAATTTGAAAAAAAATTAAAATTTGGGGGTTTAGCACCATGAAACTATAACTAACAGTGAGCCTTTTGGGAAAAGAAGGAATTCTGAAGAATGTGTAGACAGAACCCAGGGAATTCTGGGCAGATATAATACAAAGTGAGTAGGATTCTTTTGTATCTTCTGGATGAGAAGCTGAACAAACACATCTCTTAGAAATTCATTAGATTAGTTCATTTCTAGCCAGTAACTCCTTACACATTTCAGACTGTTGTTAACACAGCTGAAAAATTGTTTCTTCTGTGGAAGTACAAAGAGCAGATTCAGCTGGTTATGGTGTTAAGAGTTGCAGGGATTCAGTGAATTCAGACAGTTTTTATTAAGAAGTTCATGAGCATGCAGGAAAACAGAGAGGTACCAATTAATTAACAGAGATGATGATTCCTGCAGTAAGGTCCCAAGGGCTCACAAATAAATGAGTTCAGGATTATATTAGGAAGGGAAATCTTAAATACCAAAACACTTCCTTGAACACGTGAGTCACTCATTTGTCATAGTCTCAAACCCAAAGATGACTCAAGAAAGATCGAATGGGGTTCTTTGCTCCAGTTTTACCCTGGGAAAGTTCCCAAGGTAGTTGCTTCTGTTCATCACCACTTGAAACCACTGGGGAAACTGGATTCTAGGCAGTGGTGGCTGTAGAGGCATTTAGATACCTATAAAAATTGTCAACTCTCAACTCATCACATGGAGGAAGGTGGGAGCACTGTAATCTGTAGCACTATTAAGAGATGTTCATGAGACAGTCAAGAGGGTAGAGGAAATAGCACAGGGCTTTGATTTGGGGCTTAAGTTCAATACCCAAGTTTGTCTTCCTTTATGTAAGGAAAATGTGTGCCTTAAGTTCCTCCACTGTGAATAAAGATAATGATACAGACTTCGATGGATTTTATAGTAATTAAGTACAATAATGTGTTACAAAGTGGTCTGGATAGAGTAGACTACTGCTAAGTGATTAAAAAATAAAAATAATTTGTTAAAAGATATTTATTAATGACATTGTATAGGTCAGACTGTCCAGAAAATTTATGAATAAATGAAGTAATTGTAAGGAAAACTTTTTTATATTATTATTATATCATCATTCTCTGAATATTGAAATTTTAGATATTTTCTCATAGGATCTCCTTCCTAACAGTGAAGGTCTTATTTTACAAAAAATAGCAAAGGTAAATATATATATTTCTATTTAATCATAATCTCTATTTTGATGAAACCAAACAAGTGAAATTGTAATCAATCCCAGGCATGCTAGCTACTTGAACGACTATGCTAATTAGAGTCCCACAAAAGAGCCACATGAAACTGGAAGGGTCATTATAGAAGTTTTGAGATACACAAAAAATCAAAAAATGTAACATCCAAGAAGATGGAAATAAATGAAGCCCTTCCTGTAACCCCAATAAGCTAAGCAAGTTGAAACTCGCATGGTTGAACCAGAAAGGATGTCGTCAGCTGTGTTTCTTGGAAGTGAAATAGTATGTCTTAACACTTTCATTGTAACCCCACATACAACTTCCACTTTGAGACTTGTAGCCTGACTGACAAAAGCTTTTCTGTATCATTCCCACAGTCCTTATCTTCCTGAGGAGCCTCTTGTTTTAATAAACTTAATAAGCGACACATACCTGTCCTTTCCTAGTACTGGGAACTAATTTCTCCCCCAAATATCAGTACTGTTAGTAGGAATGCAAATGTGTGTGTCCTGAGCACATTTCATCTCTCCTATGATTTTAGGAATGCCGTACAAAATAAACCCTCTAGAAATGAAGGGTCATGATGTCCAGCTGCAGGGTAGGCTAGACCTTTCAGGTTCCATTGTCTCATCTAGAAGCAAACACTGTGTCCCACCATGACCCTGAGCATGGGTGTTGAAATGTGCAGAAGATCTCCTAAAATTCATGGCAAAGAAGAACAGAGAAGAGCCAGTGGGCTTTGTGAAAAAATATATCTGCTTCCTTTGGTTTGGATTTCTTGTGCTTATATGCCCTCACAATAAGTTTAAGGAAAATTGACTCTCACAACCAATTAGTCTTAATCCTTCTCCTTATTGTCAGTACCCACAAATGCCAACCGATATTCCCCCAAAAGAGAGAAGCAAAGCAATAGAGCAAACAAGTGTGAGTGTGTGGAGGGGATGATCGCAAGGAACAGTGTTCCTTTATCTCCAGCAGGCCATGTGTCTGTAGCTCCCCACAGTGTCCAGGAGGTCTTACCCATGGATGTGCTCACCTGGTCCCTCCAGCCTGCCACTTAAGAGAAACCATTCATTAACCTTGGTGTGATGGGACACATGGATTCTTGAACTTTCTCTCTGGCTCTATTTGCCCCTTGGCTAGAAAAACTAATTGGGAGAAGGAAGGCAAGATAAAGTTAGTGAAAGAATAACTTAATAGTTGTTTTTATGAGTCCAGCAAAAGAAAATGGCACCTAATGTCCCCAGTATCTCTAACTTTAATTGAGATTGAGAAAAAGTGACCCCGCTGGTGGCTGAATATCTTCCACAACATCAGAGTGGACCATGTAAGGACGTTCTGCCAAATAGCTATTTTAGAAGACAAATGTAAAGATTATCTGGTAAATTGGCTCTGGTTGTTGGTTATCACAAATATTATTTGTTAAGGATTTTGTGTAAGCTGAGAAAAAAACAAACCCATGCAATCCTTTATATGTCTGTTATGTATTCTATGGGATGGGAGCCAGACATTGTCTCATCCCAGACTCAGTGTATTCTCACTAAATGTTCTAAATAGTAATGTTTTAAGTGAACTAACTCTTGTATTTTAAAATCATAATTAATGGATTATTTTACTGTACATTTTTAATGTAGATTTTTAAAAATTTAATTCACCTACCCTATTTGTAGTTATTACACTCCCCATTTTACAGAAGGGAATGGAGTTCAGGGAGGTTAAGTACTTTCTGAGAGGTCACACACTATTCAAATAGAATTCTGTCTCACCTCAACTCTCATGCTTTTGAGAAAATGTCACCTTGCATTTCTACAGAAGTAGGAAAGCCAAACTTAAAAGTCCTTGAAATTTAGACTCACCTCGCCCCCAAAATAACATTAAAATTGGGGTGGAGAGTTGAACATATGCTTCTTGGTGAGGAGGCAGCTAGAAGTAACTTTTAACATTTCCCAGTGAACGACTTGGTCATCACTCTATTGGAAATGCTCAGTCCTTTCTCAAAAAAGAAATTCATCTCAGCGATCTGGCATTCTCTGACAAGGAAAGGGCCAGAGTCAAACGTAAGAAACAAACACAGCTGCCAGCAAACCGCATACCTCTGCCAAACAAAAAAATAGAAATCTATTTTGCTTGGCATATGGGTTCCTAATTGCTAAACAAGTAGGAGCAGTGAGATTAGTGGGCTTTGCTGCATTGGAGAAAACAACCCACCAAAACCGTTAGCACTTACAAGGTCAAGTTCTTAATGTATATTTATAAACTAATATCGACTCTGATTGTCATACATAGGAGGAAATATAACTAATATTCTTGCAAATTGTATTGCTCAATGTTTGATATTCTTAAATCTATTATGGCTTCCTAAGAATCATAGACTCATGGCTGTAGTAGGAACATTAAGACTTAAAATATTGAACCCTATCATTTTACGGAAGGAAAATCCACATCCTTGAGAAGTAAAATAGCCAAAGATCATAGCAGAATCGGAACCACGTCTTGAGCCCAAATATTTCCTTTTGCCCAAAGTTATATAACTAGTTATTGAAAGAACTACAACTAAACCTTATGCTATCATTTTTCCTTTCTACTTAGTTTATTATTTTTCTATCTTGATGAGGAATCAAACAGCCACATTACCAAAAGCAAAACAAACAAGATAATACATAGAAAATACAATAAAATGGATACCCCAGGGCAAAAAAAAAAAAAAAAAATCGTCAAAAGTAGAAAAATGTTCTGTACTGCAAAGATCAAGTTCATTTTCCTTTCTGAATTCTCTTTTCTTTTCTAGAAACTTAAAACCAATGAGAGTAAATATCTATTATTTTGTTTATGTCAGTCAAAAAGTTAATGCTTGCAGTAATTGGTTTCGAATTGATAACTGTCTTAGCATCTTCTGAAAAGACATGTTTGAAGCCAACCCAACTAATTTTCTAAAAAGTCACCTCCCTTTAATTCTTAAGGAGTATTAGGCCATGTATAAAATAACAATATTGGCATATAGCCTAAAGGAAATTTTAACATTAATGTCATTGAATCCTATAGGTTAAACTGCAAATTCTATGCATTTCCAGGCAAGTAGAACTTTTCTACTATATTAGTTTTTATATCTCAACACTATTCTACATGTTCACCATTGATAAAACTTAAATAAAATGTAGATTGGGGGCTCAGTGCCTGAAGCTCAGCAGCTAGGGTACCGGCCACATACACCAGAGTTGGCAGGTTCAAATCCAGCCTGGGCCTGCCAAACAACAATGACAACTACAACCAAAAAATAGCCAGGCATTGTGGCAAGCACCTGTAGTCCCAGCTATTTGGGAGGCTGAGGCAAGAGAATTGCAAGCCCAAGAGTTTCAGGTTGCTATGAGCTGTAGCCATGGCACTCCACTGAGGGCAACATAGTGAGACTCTGTCTCAAAAAAAAAAAAATGTGGAATAGGGTTGAAACTTGTGAAGAAAAAAAAATCATGCAAGAGATGTACAAGAAGAAAGAAAGAAACAAAGATGAATATTCAACAGATAATAATTCTAATATTGTTTTATTTCAGATGTTTCATATAATCTCAGTGGTTAAGACACATTTGAAAATATTTGTTTTTACCTCTATAGCTTCACATGGATCAATTAAGTCATACAAGAAAATTGGGCTATGTGAATACTTTTAAATTACCTTTGTCAAAATATTGATTCATACATGAGACTAGATTTCAGTGTGTTGTCCCCTTTAATGTTTGTTTCCAATCATTTCTCCTACAAAATTTTTTAAAAGGAAGTAATTAATTTTCTAACTAATCCTCACAGCTGTCCAAGAAGAAACAGACACAATTAAGTATCTGCTGATGTGTCCAAAGCCAATAAAAGACCCAGAATCCTAACTGGTGAATCTAACTCTAAAACAAAGCACTTAATCATCAACTTACCATTTTTTTCAGGTTATACTCTAATGAGTGGTTGAAATTAGAAAATTAAAAGCTACTATTAGTTTTTCCTCTGAAAGAAATAAGGTCAGAAATGCCAGCAAATCCTGATGCTGCATCTATCCTGAGTAGATCTCAAGGGTTACTCCAGAAACAGCTCCAGTATACTGAAATATTTATTTAAGTCTTCAGTAAATAAATAAATCACTTGCTACCTTGGTTAGACTCAACCAATTAGAAAAAAAAGGTAAAATCTGAGAAAGATAAGTTGGAGAGGGTGTCAATGACATAGGTGAACAATTACTTGCCACATACTTTTCCAATTACCATGAAACACACTTTTCCAGAGATCAGATACAGCATGATTCCTGTGGCATGGCCTATGACCAAAGACCAACTTGACCAATGAGTGCAGGAGATACTGATTGTCCTTTATTGCTTTTTGTGTTTCTCAGTGTGCATTTGCCTTTTTACTTGAAGAGTACTCTCTTTTTACCCAGATCTCCTCTTTTGCTCCTGGATCCACACAGCCCTTTCACTGGGGAAAGTATTATTCCTCCTGAGATAAGAAGGAAAGCTGCCATCTTCTTAAGTGGCCCTGCTTTAGTGGCACAGTCATTGATTGAGGGGTAGGAACCCATTCTAAGCTAGTTCAATCACAGAAATCCACAGCTCTTGGTCTGGGAGTGCATGTGTGTCTCAGAGTTTACAAAGCAGAGTCATTCTTTGAGATTTTTTTTATTGGAGTTGAAATAAAAAGGTAGCCAAATCTGTTTGCTTTTGCTAGGGGCCAGTCTCTTTGTTGAGGGAGGTCAGTCTGAGAATGTGAAACAAAGGAAGAAGAGATGCAAGCCACAGACATGGAAGACACAAGCGTTCGGTTCTCTGGCTGTAGTTGGCCCTGAGTCCAGTACAGCGTCAGAGCTGTCTTTCATTGTAGTTTTTTTCTCAACATCAAAACTCCATGACTATCGTGCCACAGAAGAGGTAACACTGGAGCTAGACTATTTCAGAAAAATTCAATGTGTCCAGTTTATGCTATTGTTTTGCTTAATTTTTTAACCAATTACTGTTCAAAAAACACATCACAAGTCTAGAGCAAGAAATAAACATCATCAAATACAGAATGACTTGCTGCCATTTCCTGGTTGTTTTCGGCTAGTTGTATGTTTTCTAAAGTGCTTTATATAAACTTTTTTCAAATCCCCATGTTCCATGGGGTAATGGAGTTACCATCATGAACATATAGAAGGCAAAAATCTGGTGGTTTCTGTGAATGAAGCATCTCCTTCCCACCCAGTTCAGTGGGCTTCTGCATATGATGGCTTTTGGAGGCTGGTTATGCTGCTAATATATGTATACACACTCGTATAGATGTGAGTCACCGATAGATAGCTTCTAATTCTCACAATAAAGCTATGGGACTTATTATTATCCTCATGGTATAGTTGAAAGAACTAAACCTTAAAAATATTGAAGGACATGCTCAAGATTATTCAGCCAGTAGAGGCCGAGTAGCTCCTTGACGTTGTTTTCACCGTAATCAGAGCACCTTACTCTTAGCTGCGACATGATTCTGTTCCCTGTAAACCCTAATGACTCCTCCTAGGACAGGGCTATCATTGCCTGCCTGTTAATCCTCATGTTAGCCAGTTCATTCTGTTAAAATTTAAACAGTCAAAGACCAAGCGCAAACCTATAGTCTGGAGATATCAGGTTTATTGGCTGGATGTGGTAAGGAAATCGGTCCCAAACAATCATGGGCTGTCCCTCAAGAAGGGATCTCAGATTATTTCCTATTTCTGAAGGGGGAACAGAAGTTGTGAGGATTAAATAGGGTTGAGGCTGTCATGGGGTGGGGGGTAGATCAGTGACTAAGCATTTCCCCTACAACATGGGTATAGGAAAGCAGGACTGAGGCATCAATGGTAACAGAGTACCATCCACTCAAAGAGGAAGTTGTTATTGTATTTTCTAGCTGCTGTAGGAACTCAGAAGTGCCTCTTATAAATTATACAGTTGGCATTGTCTGAGTCTGCCATATTAATTGATAAAGATGGGTGACTTTGTTCTCTTTTGATCTGAACTGATTTTCACTCCTTCAGTTCCAGAGATGTTTTTGCTATTTCAGTTCTCTTAACTTGCTATTGTCCCAACAGGAGTTTTATTGAACTCAACAACTTTTTTCTTCTTTTCTTTTTTAGTTTTCTTTATTTAATTTGTTTATTTATTCATTTATTTTATTTTAAGGCAGGGATATTGCTCTGTCACCTAGACTAGAGTGCATCATCATAGCCCAACTAAACCTCAAATTTATGGGCTCCAAATATCCTTCTGCCTCAGTCTCATGAGCAGCTAGGACTACAGGCACACACCATCATGCCTACATAGATTTTCTATTTTTTGTAAAGATACTCTTGCTTAGACTGGTCTTGAACTCCTAGGCTCAAGTAATCACCCCACCAAAGTGCTTGGATCATAGTTGTGAGCCAGCGTACGCAGCCTTGAGATGTGACATTAGGTTTTTAATCAGTGATTTTTCTGACTTTTTGTTGTAGTTATTTAAGGGTATGGATGTTCCCTTTGGAGCTGCTTTTATTGTATCTCACAGATTTTTGTTCCCTTGTCATTCAGTTCAAGGAATATTTTGATTGCCATGTTGATTTCATCATTAACTCAATGATCATTTAGCATCAGGTTGTTTAATTTCCACAACTTCGTGTAGATTTGAGTGTTTCTCTTGGACTGATTTCCAGTTTTACTCCACTGTGATCCACTCTGGTCTGAGAAGATACATGATTTGATTCCAGTCTTTTTGAATTTGCTGAGACTTCTTTTGTGGCCTAAGCTGTGATTAGTTTTAGATAATTCCCCATTTGTTGATGAGAAAAATATAAGTTCACTAGTAGTTTTTTGGTAGAATGTTCAGTAAGATGTCTATTAGGCCCGCTGGTTCTAGAGTCCTGTGTTTCTCTATTCATTTACTGCTTCAATGATTTGAATGGTACTGTCAGTGGAGCGTTGAAGTTATTAACTATTAAAATGCTATCTTTTATTTCTTTGCTTAGACCTAGAAGAGTTTTCTTTGAAACTGGGAGCACTTAAGGTCTTAGCAGTGTGGATTACATTGGGATGCCCAATTTAGCATCTCAGAAAGCAGGTGGTGCTTGTGGGAGAAAGTCAGCCCCTCCCTGGATGATTTGTCAGTAAGTGCTGTAATGGACAGCACAGTACAGTAGGTGGCGCTTGTGGGGTAAAGTCAGCCCCTCCCTGGATGATTTGTCAGTAAGTGCTATAATGAACAGCACAGTACAGTAGGTGGCGCTTGTGGGAGAAAGTCAGCTCCTCCTTGGATTTGTCAGTAAGTGCTGTAATGGACAGCACAGTACGGTAGGTGGCACTTGTCACAGAGTCAGGTGCAGTGCTCTATGTTGGGACCTGTGACTGATTCTAGTCCCTCAGGAGAAGCACCTCAGATGGTGACTGCGGTCCGGGAACACCCAGGGGACCCATTATCTCCACCACAGCAGAGGTGGGTTGAGGAGAGAGTCTGTGCAGGGCTGAGTCAGGTCAGCCTGCCTTCTGGCTCCTCAGAGGTGGGTCTAAGAGCTGTCTCAGCAGGGGTAGGGCATCAGCCCCAGGCTGCTGGGGAACCCACCAAACCAGAAAGTCTGCTCATGGTGGGGGTCATGTGGGATTCAGAGTCTGGCTTTTGGGAGTGGGTTTTGCTCTTCTCCCTTCTCCCCTGCCCTGAGGTTCCCTCTGGCTTCTGGCCTCAGGCGGGAGCTCAAACTAACTGAGCTCACCAGCAATGGCGCTGCAGGCTGAGGGCTTCCCTGCCCAAGATCCTGCCCTTTGGAAGATTGTGGCTTTGGGTGAAAAGCTAGAGTAGTCCCCCTGAAATCTCGTGTAGCTTACGGCCCCGAGTTTCAGCCCTACTCCCTGCGATGCACACCTAAGGTGGTGGTTGAAATGTCCAGCAGAAAGATGAGAAAATATAGTCTGGGAAATGTCTAGCTAGAAATCAGAAGCTTAGAGATAGGATGTAGATAAAGACAGAAAGCAACTGATACTTGCCCCTGCAAATACCCTGCAGCTCCATCCACCCTGATGCGTAAACCGTAACTTTTCCTCACTAAATCCTATCCAAAGTAATCTTTGATTGTAGTTGAGTGCTCCCTATCCTTCAGCCTGACAGCTTTCTTCCTTGAACAAAGAACTGCCTGTTTAAAAAGAACATGAAATTGTTATCTTTTCACTTTTTGTCTTGTATATACACTCCCTCCCCCCGCAAATGTCTAATAAAAGAGCTTGAATAATCAGGTCAGATCAGCACCTATTAGCCTCGCGAGGGGTCGACACGGTGTCATCCCGCACAGGTCAGGACACTGTGTGTGTAAAATTCTCAGCGCTGTCTGGCCCCGCAGTCAGGCAGAGTTCCTGTGCAGGGGGACCCGCATCCCCTGCTCTGTGGCTCAGTTCTCAGGTTGCAATGCAGTTTTCCTGTGAGGGTAGGAGCACGCTGCCCAAGCACTGTGACCAGGACTCACACTACACCTTCTTCTCAGTTCTGTCCACACGGGAGCCTTCACCTCCCAAGATTGGTTCACAAATCTCCCTTCTATGTCTTTGAGTGATATTATCAAGTGTTATAAAATCCAGCCTGTGGGCCTGGCCCCTGGTGCCCCGAATTCAATGCCTCACCATCCCACGGAGAAGTGTGCTGGACCCCATTGCCAATGAAGCGCTCCAGCAGGCTTAGTGTTCCTGCACTAAGGCATGTGCCCTGCTCTGCTTGGGCAGCCGGGTGGGCAGCCCCTGGGAGGGCCAGTGGGCAGGGAGCTCACAGTTGAAGAACACCTTGACCCACTGCAGGTCTTCAAGAGGAAAGATGTGAGCCCCACTGTCTGTGATAGTACTGATGTTGTGGACACCCCTACAGGGTGGTCACAGCTGTTCCTGAGAGCCCAGGCGAAGTCGTCTCTTGGGGCACCCGTGTCACTTGGCTGCAGTGGGTAGAGGAGGGAAGGGAGAGGGAGAGTCTGAATGGAGGAGGTGTGGCCCTCTGGTCCTCTTTGTCCCTCTCCCCAGAAGGCAGCCGGCCCAGAATGTCCAGGCTTGGGATCACACAGACCCCCGGGACCCATCGGCCTCTGTTCTCACTGCAGTTTGGACAGGAATTAGGATGTATTTGTGTGGAGATTGGTGACACAGAAACTGAAAGGCTGACGCTCCCTGGGAAGGACGAAGGGCACAGTGGATGGAGAAGCACCGTAGTGCCTGCCCCTCAGCGCGGGTCTGTGGCCTGATGAGGAGCAACCCTACGCGGCTGGATGCCCGGTGCTTTGCTTGCAAGAAGCTCCCCGTTCATTGACAGCAGCAATTTTCAGACTCAGGAAGGTAGTAAACTTCTCCAGCAGCGGGGGAGCCTGCTGACTCACAGAAGTGTGAGGAGGGGGATACACCACCTACCCTTCCACGGGACTCCAGTTTCTTGGGGATTGATCTCTGCCTATATCTTGCTCCTTCTTGCTCTTCTCCACAAATTCCTCCTGTAGAACTTCAGGAGGTGCTGGCAGTGTTCCTTCGGATTTGCACCTGAACTATGTATTTTTTTCACCTAAAACTTTTTCTTCTTTCTGAAATGATCTGGTGACTGATGTCTCTAGTCAGCCATTTTGTCCTACCCTGAAAGAATTTGGGGAGTTAGGTAAAAACACCAAGAAAGTCCAGTGGAGGAGACCAGTACTCTAAGTTGGTTTTGTGTTTCTTCAGATGCGAAAAATGGTTCATGAGACCCTGGTTCACTCATGTTTAACATTCATCAGATATGTGAAAAGCAAAATATATGTTTATTACTTACCATATAAGTACTAGAATTATACTTGACAGCAGCATTATGATATAGCTATTGTTAGATAAAAATTAATGTATATTGAAAAATACATCAAGAATATATAGATACCACATTTGAAATGACTTTAAATAGTACTTCCATCAGGTCTCTAATTTTCACTTGGAATGTGGAAGAGAGTTGAAGATGCAGACCACAATTATATAAGCTTGAGCTATTAAAGAAATAAATATAACACACGTAAACATGAAGTTTATTTTAAATAAATCAAATACCCTGATGCCAAAGCCACAAATTATGAAATTGTATTTGGTTTTCATACTAACACCAAAACTTCAAAATGGCATCTACAATCGACTGAACTTCTTCCCACAGCCTCACTTTATGCTGTGCCAACCCACATTTTCAGGCTAGTACATAAACATGTACCCCGTCACTGATGCAATTTGTGGTCAAAGGATGGAGCTGTAGAGACCCTGCAGTCATCCTCAGACAAAGGTCTTCAGGACAGATCATTTAAATTAGGTCAGACATTACAAACAATGTTTTACTGTGTGATTGAGGTTAGTTTCTGGCCATCTTATTGAAATAAAATAATGTGTGGGCTGTGGCAAATTTTTAAAAATATACAGAAAAGTAAAAGGTTAAAAAAAAACTACAAGAGTAAAAAGACTTCTTTAAACAGGTTAGCGGGTAGCTGTGTTTTCCCCATATGGCACTCATTTTCCTTCTGTGACTTTGCCTTGACATATTAAGTGCAGGGCGGAGTGTCCTTATGCATTTCTGAAACTGATCCCTTTCTAAAGTTATCTGTAAGATCAGATCATGGCAAAGAGGCCGAAAGACCATGGCCTTTGCATCTGGACAGATGTTAGATCTCATCCTATCTCTATTCTCTACTGACTGTTGGCCTTGAGCAAGTCATTTTAATCTGACTCAGAGTGTACAGAATCTACAAAATCAGGACAATACAACCTACCATTGCAGACTGTTGTATTAATGTCATTATGTGTATTTTACAAGGTTAACATGAAGTCTGTCTTGTGGCTGTAGAACAGTGAGCAGCGAGAATCACAGTTGTGATCAGTGTTAGTTTGTCATGAGGCTTCTGTATCAATAAGTCTATCAGCAGCTACTTCAGAGCTGTTTACATTGCCCTTGCTGTTTGCCCTCACTTGTTGACCCTCACTGTCCTGCTCATTTCTCAGAACCACTTTATCTGTATCTGATAGTGCAACCCTCTTGTGTTTCCACATAGCACCAAAAGCTGAGAAGACAGACATGATTATCTTCATGAAAATGAATGTGCTTTTAGTGACAAGATATAGGAGAAATGCCAAAAATCTCCATGAATTTTCTAAGAAATGGGCTGTTTAAGGCCACTTTTAATATGGTAGATAATAATGATTTAAGTTTTCAAATTTAGAAAATAGAATATCAAAAATTAACACAAACCTGTTATACATAGTTGCAGGTTTTATTTTTTAGCCCTTCGCTCATTGTAGGAGTGTGTTCACTGAAGATAGTGCCTAAGAGTTATGGAAAATGAGAAGAGAGACATGCCTTCATGATAACATTTTCTAACACTTTCTTAATAATTCCAATGTATGCAGGATATAGACCTAGAAATTGACTTGACTATAGGAATAGCCCTTCTGTGTGGCACCCAAGATGTACTGTAAGTCCAAAGTATATTGTATCATTTTAATTTTCAATTCACAGAATACTGTCTCAGGAAAATTGTTCTTTAGGCAAAAGTTGAAGAGGACTATTTAATATTATGAAAAATATATTCCACAAGTCATTGTATAGAAATGTCTAAATGTCTTAAATCCATTGGGATATGAAATTGCACAAGATCTATCTAGTAAGCCTATGATATAATTATTCCAAGTAACATGAATATTTTTACTACAACTCTTTATCTGATTTTTTCCTCATTAAAGAACTTATTGAGTTCAATTTATTTCCTGATTATAAAAACATTATTCTTCTTTTCTTTTGTTTTCTTTTTAATAGTTGAGGATTCATTGAGGGTACAAAGAACCAGGTTACATTAATTGCATTTTTAGGTAAAGTCCCTAGTTCCCTCGTATAATTGTGTCCCTCCCCCAAAAGGTATGTCATACACTGTCATTCCTCTCTCTCTCCTTCCCTCTCTGTACTATTCCCTTCCCCCAGCCTTAAAAGTGTACCAGGTCATTAATTGTCCTCATATCAGAATTGAGTACATGGGATTCTTGCTTCTCCATTCATGTGATGCTTTACGAAGAATAATGTGTTCCACTTCCATCCAGGTTAATACAAAAGATGTAAAGTTTCCATCTTTTTTAATAGCTGAATAGTATTCCATGGTATACATATATCACAGCTTGTTAATCCATTCCTGGGTTGGTGGGCATTTAGGCTGTTTGCACATTTTGGCAATTGTAAATTGAGCTGTGATAAATAGTCTGGTGCAAGTGTCCTTATGGTAAAAGGATTTTTTTTTTCTTCTGGGAACATGCCCAGTAGTGGGATTGCAGGATCAAATGGGAGGTCAAGTTTGAGTACTTTGAGGGTTCTCCATATTTCCTTCCAAAAGGTTGTATTAGTTTACAGTCCCACCAGCAGTGTGAATGTGTTCCCTTCGCTCCATCCCAGTCAGCATCTGCAGCTTTGAGACTTTGTGATGTGGGCCATTCTTGAGGAGGTTGTTTTAATTTGCATGTAATCTAATAATTATGGATGATGAGCATTTTTTCATATGTTTTCTAGCCATTCCTCTGTCTTTAGAGAAGGTTCTATTTATCTCTCTTTCCCATAAATGCAAAGGATTGTTGGCTTTTTTCATGTTGATTTTTTGAGTTCTCTGTAGATCCAAGTTATGAAGTTTTGTCTGATTCAAAATATGCAAATATCCTTTCCCATTGTGTAGGTTGTCTATTTGTGTTTGGTTGTTGTCTCCTTAGCTGTACAGAAGCTTTTTGCTTTAATTAGGTTCCCTTTTGTTGTTGTTGCAGTTGCCATGAAAGTCTTCTTCATACAGTCTTTTCCCCAGCTTGATATCTTTAAGTGTTTTTTAACCACGATTTCATTGAGGATATTTATCATTTTGTGCTTTAAATGCAGGTGTTTTATCTATCTTGAATCAATTTTTGTGAACGGAGAAAGGTGTGGGTCCAGTTTAAGCCTTTTACATGTGGTTATTAGTTCTTTCAGCACCATTTATTGAATAGGGATTCTTTCCCCCCAGTGTATGTTTTTGTTTGGTCTGTCAAAGATTAGGTGGCTGTAAGATGTTGGTTTCATTTTCTGGTTTTCTATTCAATTCCAGATGTCTGTGTCTGTATTTTTGTGCCAATACCGAGCTGTTTTCACCACTATGACCTTATAGTATAGCCTAAAGTCTGGTAGGCTGATGCCCCTGGCTTTGTTTATGGTGTTTTTTTATGGTTCCTTACAAAATGAAGAATTTTTTTTTTTTTACAAATCTTAAAAGTATGATGTTGGTATTTTAATAGGGATGGCATTGAACCCGTAGATTGCTTTGGGAAGTATAGACATTTTAACAATTTTGATTCTTCCCACTCATGAGCATGGTATGTTTTATCAAACCTTCAAGGAAGAGCTTATTCAAATACTGCAGAAATTATTCCAAAATTTGAGGAGGAAGGAATCTTCCCCAACATGTTCTACAAAGCAAATATCACCCTAATACCAAAACCAGGAAAAGAGCAAACTAAAAAGGAAAACATGAGACCAATTTCACTAATGAATATAGATGCAAAAATTTTCAACAAAACCTTAGCCAATAGACTATAGCTTCTCATCAAAAAAGTCATATGTCGTGATCAAGTAGGTTTCATCCCAGGGTTTTAAGGCTGGTTGCAAGTCCAAAACCATAATTCACCATGTCAACAGAAGCAAAAACAAGGACCACATGATCCTCTGAATAGATGCAGAAAAAGCATTCGATAAAATCCAGTACCTTTTTCGAATTAGAACACTAAAGAGTGTAGACATAGGTGGCACATTTCTTAAACTGATTGAAGCCATGTATGACAAACCCACGGCTAATGTTTTATTGAATGGAGTAAAACTGAAAGCTTTTCCACTTAGAATTGGAACCAGTCAAGGTTGTCCTCTTTTGCCATTATTACTCAACATAGTGCTGGAATTTCTAGCCAACACAATTAGGCAAGAGAAGGAAATAAAGGGTATCCAAATGGGAGAAGAAGTGGTCAAACTCTCCATCTTTGCTGACAATATGATCTTAGAGAACCCCAAAGGCTCAACCACAGGACTCCTGGAAGTGATCAAACAATACAGTAATGTCTCAGGATATAAAATCAATGTCCACAATTCAGTAGCCTTTGTATATGCCAAAAACAGCCAAGATGAGAAGCTAATTATGGACACAATCCCCTTCACAATAGCTTCAAAGAAAATGAAATACCGAGGTATGTGCCTAGCAAAAGAGGTGAAGGGCCTCCATAAAGAAAATTATGAAACCCTCTTTATCTTATTTTTTAAAAGCTTATGTATATATTTTCTCGGCTTTTCATTGGTTGGAATCTGAAACTGCTGAATCATAGTGACAGCATGAACATTTGTGATCTTACCATTTTAGATGATGAATTGTGTTGTGTAAACAGTCCCCATATAATCTTTGATCATTTTGTTTTTCTGACCTAAGAATAAGAGAATTTTGACCCTGCATTTCTACTACTAGGCACCTACCCAGAAGAAAAAGAACCATTTTACCATAAGGACATTTGCATTAGATTGTTTATTGCAGCTCATTTTATAATTGCAAGGACATGGAAACAACCTAAATGCCCAACAACTCAGGAATGGTTTAACAAATTGTGGTACATGCATGCCATGGAATAGTATTCAGCCATAAAAAGATGGTGACTTCACATCTTTTGTAATATCCTGGGTGGAGTTGAAACACAAGAATGGACAGTAACACAAGAATGGAAAAGCAAATATCCAATGTACTCAATACTAATATGAAGCCGGTAGGCAATCTAATGTATACCCAAATAGGAGAAAAACTCATTTCAATTTAAGTTATGGGGAGGGGATTAGGGTGCTGTCACTGAATGGGCATGGGGTGGAGGAAGGTTGGCATATCTTTTTTATGTGGGACATAACCACAAGACAAACTCCACTTAACAAAATCAAATATTTTGACCTGGTTGCTACATTAACCTGAAATAAATTTGCTTAAAATAAATAAAAACAAGAATAAGGAAATTAGTTTTATAAAAGAAACCATTTGTTTTTCAGAGCTATATGGTTTTACCTTCCCCAAGGTAGACTAAATAAACAACAGTGACTGTTCACAATGAAATAACGTGCACACTTTTACCTACTTTGCAGGTGCATCCACCCTATCTCCATGTCTTGTTGGCTTCCTTCTGTCTGCCCTTGGCATCCTCATCTATTTGGAATTCTGAATGTATTGTGACAGCTGCTGTTCCTATCCCAGCTCAAAGGACATGCTTCTTCCCTGGGATGACTACAATTCCTTCAGATTTCTGTGGCTCCACCCTAAGCCAAATAAATTATACTTAACAAACTGTCCAACTGATTTACAACACATGTTATGACTAAGGCATTTGGGAACCCCTTCATCCAAAAGAATAAACTTTTAAATGGATATAAGTGATTTTTAACTCGTTCCAATATGCCTTATAAACCACTTAACCTGATTCTGTGACAGTTGCATGATTTAATTCAACGGGACACGTTACAGCGTTCAATTCAATACTATAGACTGTAGAGTGAAAAATCACCATACACAGGTGCTTTAAATTAATAACAAGTTGTGGAATATAGTAGAGGTTGAAATGTTGGTCATATGTGGTAAGTAAGAATAATACAATCTCTTGTACCATTCTCACAGTTTTGGGTCCTGCATATCATTCATGACATTGAGTTTTTTGGGGGAAAAATGTGGAGTATAACTGAAATATTTTGACATAAATTTCATTTCCAAAGTATTTTCCTGAATGAGTTAAAATATTTTGAATATTGAAAACCAAATTCTAGAACTGATTATCAGTATTCTTATTTTCAAAGTAAGTAAATTTCTAAATATTTGATTTGCAGAATCAAATTAACTTTTTTAGTTAATTTAATAACAAAATTAACATGCCATATGACTTTTTTTTTTTTTACTTTTATATTCTACTTTGGAGTCATGTTATGTTTTCCTTAGCAATTTTAAACTTCAAAAATCATAGCTCTTATCTAGATTACCATGGGTATTACCGTATTTGTTCATATGTGGAATGATGAATTTTGAAAAGTAGAGTGCTTCCTTTTTTATTAAGATGTGACAGTCTTTACATGGCTGTGAATAAATGACAGCTAAGTGAATATTAGAATTAGGTAGTAATATTTTAGTGTCTTTGTTTTGTGCTTCATTTCTAAGTATAACCTTTCTTTATTGGAGATGTGGGATCAAGAAGTCACCTGTAGATCAGAAAAGCTACAGAATTTCCATTTTTTGTTTGTTTGTCTTTTTCATTTTGTTTTAAGCTCATTTTCCACTTAAATGCAATACTGAAAACCGGCTAAAAATACCAAATCAATATATTGCTAATGGGACTTTGAAGAGTATGCCAAACTGGAAGGCCAGGAGGAGACAGGTAATGTGTCTTCCCAGGGGTGTCTCCCAAGTGTTGGTGTTTGGGTTTTATAGATTGTGAACAGGAAGGTGCACATTTCTTCATTCTCCATGGTGTGCAAGGAAATGTGTTTGAGTGTGGTTGTAAAAGAAATCAAGTAATAAAGAATTAGCTGGCTCATGGATAGTGCAATGTCAGATGATTCCAGAAGTATAATCCTATTTTATTAGCACAAACTGCTAGCTAATTAGAGATAGAGTTTATCTTTCTAGAAAGGATACCTTATAGGTTCATAAAATAATATTTACAGGAAGCAAAATAGATCTATTACTACTTTACCCCCCTTTCTTTAATTTGTATAATTTTTGTACTATATATCTATGTGTAAATGTCTAGAGCCTTCATTATGAAAATATCAATAAATACTTCATTAGTTTACATTTAACTCTTTGTTATAAAAAGAAACTTTTTAAAATATGTGAAATGGATGATTTCCCAGTAGAAGTATGTCAACAGTCCTCAGGTCGTTGCCAGATTTCACAAAATATCTAATTATTTGAAAAGGAAACAAAATGTCTTCATACTTTAGGGAAACAAATACTCTGTAAGCCTTCTGTACAAATGTTTGTGTTCTCATTGTTAAACTTTGGGGTTTTCCTTTTGCAATGTGACCCATGTTGGGCATTTTTATATAATCAACAACTAAACCTTTTGCCAAATGCATGCTTGCCTTTTATTTTCTAATATATGGTAATAACAAGCAAAATTGGTTAGATTTTGCATGAAAATGGTTCTGAAAGGTAAGAAGGAAACAGACTTTGGAGGTTGTTTAGTTTTAAATTTCTGACAGATAAGGTAAATTAAGATCTTTCATACATTGATAACTCAAGCTCTTCACGTTCTCCTAAGGTTGTACAAATGTAACTGGGACCATCAGTTTTAAACTGTTGTCAAGCTAACTAATGTATCATCTGCTTTAAGACGCAAGATTCTTTATTAAACTTTATATAGCTATAGATACATCTGTTGTTTCTTTGTATTTCAGGAAAGGTGATAGTAGTTTTATTTGATACTGATAAATATTGAATTGATTTTTTTAGTTTTTTTATCATTTTTTCAATGGAGTAGTATAGGACTGTGCTTTGTCCTTTTTATGAATGAAAACAAATTATAAAAGAAATAAATGTCTTACTGTTGCCCAAGAAATAACAACTGTCCTTCAATGTACCTAAAGCTTTAATTTATTTTCAGAGGGGTTTCATGATTAAGTTCGAATTGTACTAGTTAACCAATAGTTTTGATGTTTGAAGAGTTCCACAACAAAGTGCACACACAGAAACACAGACAAACACCCAGGCAAGGTTGCATTGAAATAAGATCCCAGGGTAGATGAGGTCAACTCATGGCAATGTCAGTGAATATCACTCAATGTAAAGGTAGACACTAACACAAGCTGCTGGGTGCTGAGAAAATGAGAGACTATCTATCCCCAAATGAGCAGAGACTCTCATAGAGGAATTTGCAGAAAGGCATGAAACTACAGGCAGGAATTTGCTACAGGTAAAACTTTTGAGTCCTGAGACAGGCTGGGCCCAGAATTCTGAATCCAGGGCTTCCTGTTCTCAGCCTTCCTTTTTCTCTTGTGTTCTGATTGTGATTTTTGCATTACCACCCTGACCTCCCTTCCTGTTTCCTGAAGCGCGCTTTACTCCAAACCTGGCTTTTCTTTGTGACTCCTGCCTTCCTTTCTCAACCCTAAGTATTCGATTACTTCCATTCCAATATTTTGCATTTGGTATTTGACCTTCCACTGACCCCAGCTCAGATTCTTGGGCTCTGGGAGATCAAAGCTTCTCTCTGTGAGAGCTGCTCTGTGGTTAGTGCTTCACAGACCTGGGATCACCTGGAGAATATGAATAAATGAAGTGGATTCCCTGGGCTCCCAGTCCAGATTTACCAAACCAGAATGTGGAGAGGGAGCTATATTTTAGGGGAGTATTCAGGATTATCTGATAGGGACACAGTTTTGAGGATAACATTTTTGTGAATTTTATGAATACTCAAACTACATTAACTGATAGTTTTAACTGAACAATATATTACAACAATATATATGGAATATATTCCAACAAAACATAATATAAATGTCACTTAAGAAAACATCCATTTTAGCTTACCTAAAAAGATGATTTGCATATGCCTACTTAGATCTTTTGTTCTACATCACTTAATATCAAAATTTTACACACAAAATACCTCCAAATTTGTTTGTATCCAAAAATCCAAGCAGCAGACTAAAAACACCTTAGAAGATTTCTTCTCTTAAGAATTGTGGACTTTCCTCACTTTTTTCTTTCTTTTTTTTTTTTCATGATACATGGAAAATTAGTTACATTTTAATACTTAATTTCCTGAGACTATCATCTCCTGCAGGTTGCTAATAAGGAAGACTGATGAATGATGCCGCCCCTAAATGTCAACATTTGCTATTTTCAGAATAGAATCACGGTGGCTTTGAGGGAGTTGACGTACCGGTTAGTTTGTGGGAGCCATGTGTTAGGTTTTGACACTATTCATATTTGAAAAACAGGTTTCACTTTTGAGTTATGAGAAATAAATTTGATACTAGGGTAATAAGTGTCTGTCCCTCCGGTGCCATTAGCTAATTTGCCTGGAGAATTGAGTTTGGTTCGTCCCAAGGCAGAACTGCAGAGAACAGGAACCGGGTCTCCATCTGCCCGGACACCTCATCCAGGCGCCTCTGTCTCCTGAGTGCTGCCTGGAAGGCAGAGCCAAACACTCCTATCTTTCCTCATGTTCGTTTCCTAGAACTACACTAACACATCTGTCCCCTCACAGTTCTGGAAGATAGAAGTCTGATGTCAAGGTGTCGCTGTGCCCCGTGGAGACCCTGAGGGAGAATCTGCCCCCCGCCTCCGGTTCCATCCCATAGTTGTGGTGTCCTGAGCTTTGCAGCTCAACACTCCAGCCTCTTCCTCCTGTCACAAGCGTTTCCACTGTGTGTCTGTGTGTTCAGATCCTTTCTGTTTTTAGTCTCACTCTGTTGCCCTGGTTACAGTGCCCTGGCATCCTAGCTCACAGCAATCTCAAACTCTTGGGCTCAAGTGATCCTCTTGCCACAACCTCCCAAGTAGCTAGAACTGCAGACACCGGCCATAAGCCCCATCTATATTTTTAGAGATGGGGTCTCACTCTTGCTCCGACTGATCTTGAACTCCTGAACTCAGGCAGGAGTAATGGTGCCCCAGAGTGCCAGGATGACAGGCGTGAGCCACCATGCTGAGTCTCTGTGTTCAGAGACTTTAGAGACTCCCCTAATTCAACATGCCCTCATCTTGATTTTATGACATCCGAAAAGACCCTATTCCTAAATAAGGTGACATGCATGGTTCCAAGTGACATTCCTTTTGTTTCAACCCAGAATAGTTCCCCTTCCCTCTTTTTAGAAACCTGTCTGTGAGCCACACACAGTGATGCTGATGTGACCCCCATGCTGCTCTAAGCACCTTTTTAGAAGGCATTTGCGTCTGTGATGTGCATGAGTCTCAAATGCTTTCTGCTCAGTGAAAAGCAGCCAGATTCAAATGGCCGTGAGATTGCATTTATATGACATTCTGAAAAGGGCAGAGCTCTAGACGGAGAGCAGAACATGATTGCCAGGACTGGAGGGGGAGTGGAGGGTGTGACAGCCCAGGAGCTGCATGAGAGAACTCTTGAGGGCAATAGAACAGGTGTTGACGACTCCAGTCTGTGCTTTGGGGACGACGCATAAACGTGGGCACCAAAAAGTTTGAAGCACGAGTATTAAGAAAGGACTTTTTAAAAATGCAGTTATGAAAATTCATGGGCATTGGACAGACCTGCAATAATATGCTAATATCCCCTGTAATTTCCTGTGAGAACTCGGACAAAAAAAGCAACATTTTGAGGCTAAGTTTCCATCTTGGGCATTCTATTCTCACTACTGGGAAGTCAGAAGGAGACAAAAGATACTGAAACAGAAATTCGTACCTGGACGACAAGAAGTGAAGAAGGGCTGGTTCCCCTAAAAGAAACAACAGGGACCGCTTGGCACCCAGATTCTCCTTTAAATGCACAGTGAAGAGGGGTGAAGGGAAACCATTGTCAAGCAGACCCATCTACACTGTTTGCATTATTTTTAAGAAAGAATGACAAAATATTGAGGAATAGTTCAAAATTTGAAGGGACTTGTGAAAACTCACTGGAAAGGTTTGTCAACATTCACAATCAGTCCAGTTAATCACAGGGACCTGTGATTAAACAAGGGTCCTGACATATTGAAGTGTGGAAAACACACACACCATTTTGAGTGAACTGTATTAGCTGTTTATTGGCAAAACACAACCACAAAACCTCAGTGGTATATAAATACAAACAAATGCTCTTACATTTGGGCAGTGGTGGATTGGATATGTGTCTTTGCATCTGAACTGGGTCACCTCACATGTCTGGGAGTTGGGAGGCGGCTGTTCAATGCTACCATTTGATGGAGCCTTTAGGATAACGTGGGTCTGGTTCACTTTGTTCCCATTCTCCAGCAGGCGAGTCCTGACACTGTGTCATGGCAATGACATGGGTGCAAAAAAGCAAGTAGAAATATGTATGTATCTTGTAAGCCTTTGCTAACATCCAATTGACCAAATTGAGTCAGATTATAAACCCAGAGCTCAGAGACAGGGCAGATTACCCACATAGGTGGGCAGCACTTTAAAGTTCAAGTTCAAGCAAAGGGGTAGACACAGGGAATTTTGAAGAATTAGGACCAAATGCCACAGTCTCCCACAGATACCAAATTCCACTGGAGCTAAGAGGCCACCAATTTTTACCATTAAAAAGAAAAACTCCTAATTAAGCTATACCACCATATTTGCTTATCACTTAAAAATTTTATTTTATGCTTATTCAAACATATTTCTTTGGACATAGACTTTTTTGATTTGTTATTCTTATGCGTAGACAAAAAAGGAAACTATGCAAAAACTTCATCGTGTGAGATCGTCCTGAAAGTTCTCTACCTTCTGAGTATGACTTTTCTAAGTCATTTTTAAACTATGAGTAGTTAATATTTATATTTTTTTGCAAATATTTGGTGGTATTGGTTTATACATCAGTTCTTTTTTATTAGATTATAACTGTGTATATTACTGCATATGTGGGGTACAATGTGCTGACTCTGTACAATCTAGAATGTTCACATCAAACTGGTCAACATATACATCAGTTCTTAAAAGGATGCTCTAATCCTGGCCATAACCACCCAGCCAAACTGCTCCCAGAATCCTGACCTTAAAACGCTATGCCAGATAACAAACACAGCCATTTGTTGTTTTAAGCCATTACATTTTGAAGTAATTCATTATATGGTAATAGAGACCTGTACAATTAACATACAATGAAGACTCTCAGATGGCTTCTGGACAAGAATTTCCAGCCGATGAAGTTGTCCAATATGGCTAATAGAAACAACAAATGTTTCACTATACGTCCAGCTATGTTTACGAATTTCTGTGTAATATGAATTTTTGGTTTCAATGCTAAATCCTTAGATGTTTAAAAAGTAATTAAACTCCACATATGTTATTTTCAAAATACTTCCAGCTCAAGAGAAGTAATGACAATAGAAACACCTATGGCTAACATCACTTATTGCAGGCAAACACAGCTATGTCAGTTGGATCCTGAAGGAGAGACATAGTAAGATGCCGTTGATTTTAAGACACATCTGATTTTCACAGATGATAACGTGTAAAACAGTTCCTGGAATATGGTATTTAACAGTTCGAGGAACACTTACTGCTCCTATCACTACATTTAGTGTAAAGGTGAGTGTTAAATGTAGCTTAGGATGGTTAAGGGTATTTGTTTGTTTCACCGAAGATGCAAGTGCTGGCTGGGATCGAAGTGCTGAGCTAAGATGAACATGGCCCTCCAGGGAAATGGTTTCTTCCCAGAAAGGCAGCAGCTCATAGACTTCTGTCTGACTCACTCTTTCACTGTTACTTTTCTTCTTCACAGACTGGGACAAGGATGCAATGTAAGGACTCAGTACGTACATGGTGATTGGGTTGTTGGACTGTTGTGTTAACCTGGATAGAGTTGGAGAATGTTACCTTTAGTAAAGTATCACAAGAATGGAAAAGCAAACATCCAGTGTATTCGATACTACTGTGAAGCCAGTAGATGAACTAATACACACCCACATGAGAGAAACGCTCAATTTATTTTAAGCTGGGAGGAGAGAGGGTGAGGGAAGAGAGGAGATGAAGGATGGGGGAAGATGAGGTCCCACCTGATGGCACAATACAACAGAGACCTTACCTAAAAAATGCAAACATTGCAACTGAATCACGTGTACCCTCGTATTAATCTGAAATTTAAAAGAAATAAAAGAAGATAAAAAGAAAAGACAAACATTTTTAGATTTCTAGTGTTTTACACATTTTGTTAGAACAGTTCTGTATCTCTTCACTGTTGATGTGCTTGTGCTAATGTTATGAGATTTATTGAATAAGAGAGAACAATCATCTTTTGGCAATGTCGTGTTAAACAGGTGTGAGTTTGTAAAAACTTGCAGGTAGAGAACAGGTTCAATGAATGGAAATCACTAAAAGGGAAGACATTTCTACTTGTACCCTCAGGGCATAGCCGAGACCTCTTCTAAGGTTATTTCTATTACATTGTATTTCGAAATGTTTGTATCACAGAAGTACAAAATCAGTTTGACATAATCAAACTGATACTCTACAATTTGTGGCACACACTAGCGTACTACACATAATGTCAGGTACATTTATTATTTATTTATTTATTCACATGTTTTATTAAGTGTATCTCCATTTTAATCCAATTTCACATTCACCTACACCTTTGCTACTTTGGTGGTTGTCCTTTCAATTCATCTTTTTTGTCTTGTAATATTTATATGTTATCACATTAATCATAAATAGAATCACTGTATTTGTTTATTTGCTTAAATTATTATTTGCTGCTTCTTTTGTTTTGCTTCCTGGCTCTTTCAATTAATGTTATTTTTTCCCTCAACTATCCATATTGCTCCATGAAGGTCTATTTTATTCTACTAGCTAATTACATTCCATTTCATTTCTTCATTCCCACAATATTTTAAAATCTTCCCACTACAACTATACAGCAAACATTTATTTGCAAACTTCTTTATGTACCTGCGTGATCATTTTTTAGTAACAGAATTTCTAGATTATAGCATAAGCATATAATATATTATTTTGTCATAAATATCCATTCCTTCAACAAGGTCCTTTTCTTGGTGCAGGGAATATAGCAAGGGACAAAGTCAAGTCATGCCAATTGGAAAAAGGTGGCTCCAATTTTCACTTTTAATACTCGAGGATTTCTATTTCCTCGTTCAAACTTAATATTATGTAGATTAAAAAGTTTAGCCAATCTGGGTGTGTGTCAACTGTTTTAACTTATATTTCTCTGATTACTACAAATGCTGAGCATCTCTCTGCATGATGACTATGTACATTTTCCTCTTCTGTAAATTGCCTTTTCAGATCAAAACAGCTTAGCATTCTATAGAAACCTTGAAGGTATACACAGCTTCTGAGCAAGGGATTCATTTACCTTATAGGTATATAGGATAGGAAAATGTGTGCTTATGTGCATGAAGTTTCAGTTTTCATGCTACCATTGTCTATAAGAGCTCAAATTTAAAATCAACCCAAATGCCCATTGACAATAATTTAGACAAATACACTATGGCATCGAATTAACTTGGTTTAGACAAAGAGAACCAGTAGGATAGACAGACAATAGTAGGTAGGTAGGTAGGTAGATACAGATATTTTGAGGGACTGGTCCACAGGATTACAGGAGATGGAGAAGTCCCACTCTCTACTGTCTGCAAGCTGGAGGCTCCTGAAATTCCAACCCAGGTACACAAGCCAGAGAGCCAAGAGTACTGTTGTCACAGGACAGAAGGAAATGGTTGTCCCAGTTCAAACAGACAGAGTGAATTCAGCCTTCCTCCATCTTCTTGTTTTATTGGAAGCCTGGACAGACTGGATGGTGCCCGCCCATGTCAGGCAGGGCAAATCTTCTTCACAGTCTGCTGATTCAAATGCTAATCTCTTCTAGAAACACTCTAGAAGAGCTACACCTTGAAGCTATGTTTACCATCTATCTGGGGCAGCCCTGAGCCCAGTCAAAGGGATACGTAAAATTAACCACCACAGGTAATGTTACATAATGGAATATTACACAGTAATTAACATGAACATCCTACTTGCTGCTATATCCTCAGGAATGAATCCCACATACACATGCTGAACGAAGAAGCCAAACACAAGAGAACACATGCTTTCTTAAAGGTTCAAGGACAGCAATTCCCCCGGTTTGCTCCTTATACATTGTATGCATTGTCAAAATATCACACATACCCCCTAAAATAGGTACAACTATTGTATATCAATAGGAAAATGTTCAAGGAGGAAAACTATTTCATTATAAGTCAGAATATTAATTATCTTTGGGAAGATGGGTGAAGGTAATGACAAGAGAGTGCAAGGAGACTTCCAGAATGAGGCTTTTGGCTACGCTGGGTGGTAAGCGCATTGAATGAAAAATTCATTAAGTTGTACACCGATGACTTGTGTACTTTTCCATATTCATGCTATGGTTCCATAAGAAATTAAACATTCAGTAGACCGATATGTGCATCACTCTGTATTTCTAATTTTGTCCTAATGTGAAATCATTAGGAAAGAAAGTGTGCTACTTGTCACACATATCTCCCACAAAGAACTTATAAAGTTTTAATACTTGATCAACAGTAAGTGCAGACAACTAAAGAACAAATTATAATCAAGTGCTGTAACTCCTACAACAGGGAAAAGTTAAGACGCTATGGAGGAAGAGTGAGCTTGGCATCAGCAGTCTGGGACTCAAGGAAAGTTTCTCAGAGGGAATAAGGTTTAAGGGGCTAGTTGGAAAGCAAAAACAAAAATGAAAAGACTGGGTGTTACACAGGGAACAATAAGGAGAAGAATACGCCTGGCAGAAAGAAAGGCAGCATGAAGGGACCAAACTGAGAGCAGCCGGGGAGGTCTAGAAGCTGGAAGGAGGGTGATGCAGCTGGAGTGTGGGCACCGAGGCTCGAACGACACTTAGAAGTGAGTGGTGAGGGCCCTGTACGTCCTGCTAAGGAAATTCTTCTTCACCTTGGGTGCAGCAGGCCACATGGGTGGGCTAACAAATCCCGAAATTACCAAGTTCAGCTTGTAGGCCTACTTTGGACTACACATAGAGAGTGGCTAGGAAGGGACCACTGTGTAAGTGAGAGAAACAAGTCAGGAAGTGGATGGTCACAGCATACAGCTGGGAAAAGAGGGAAGCCTGAAGTCCTTTGTTGCTCATGGGGAAGAGCAAGAAAGAAGGTGGATGGGCTTTAGAGATGGTTAGTGACCAAACAAGAGAACTCATGAACTGACCGGATATGGTGGGAAGAAGAAATGAAAAAAGTTGACCACTTGTTGCAGATTTGATTGTATAAATTAATGAATGCTCTAAAGTGACTTCAGAATGATTTTTTTTAATATTTGCACTCATTTTTCAAAATTACGATATTTATATTGTACTTGTATTTTTCACAGCCTTGACTAAGTAAGTATAGAATATCTGGAGGGTATAGAATATCTGACCAGGGTATACAATATCTGAAAAGTATACAATATCTGACAAGGCTTTCAATGTTACTAACATTCAAATTAACAATTTCTTTAATAGGACCATTGCTGTTGTTTTGCTGAAATTAATATATTAATATCTTAATGCATGTTAGTGTATTGAAATAAAGTGAAAATCTAAAATATCTTCATGAGTGTAAAAGGACTTGCTTAGGTAAGTAGAAATAAATCAAGTTGGTCAAAAGTTTCTCTTGGGGCCCATGTATGGTGGCTCACACCTGTAATCCTAGCACTCTAGGAGGCCAAAGTGGGTGGGTCACTTCAATTCAGGAGTATGAGACCAGCCTGAGCAACAGCGAGACCTCCAGCTCTAAAAATAGCCAAGCTCTGCGGCGGATACCTGTTGTCCCAGCTACTTGGGAGGCTGAGGCAAGAGGATTGCTCAAGCCCAAGAGTTTGAGGTTGCAGTGACCTGTAATACGGTGGCAGTCTACCCAGGGTGGCAGAGTAAGATTCTGTCTTAAAAAAAGACAAAAACGTTTCTCTATTTTTTTGTGGCTTACAAATGCTGAGATTTGACTTACCTTTTGAGAACACGGTCACAGAGATATTTTAAGAGGGGGTAAATTAACAAAATTCCTCTCTTACTTAATCTGCTATGCTCAGAAACATTGATCAAATGCTTACATATTTGCCATTTCCACAGCCAATTATTTGGGAAACAACTGCTGGTTTTGAGTGATTTGCAAAAGGACCATCTGTCTGATGGATTTTAAATTTCTATGTAGTTATCTCTTTTGGCTTTCAACAGTGTCCCTTGTACCTGAGGAAAACATAAGTGAAACCAAACAAATCAACCATTCACAAGCCATCCATGTTGACTAAAATTATTATTAAAATGCTGTTTAAATATATACATACAATGTAAAATCCGTCATAAACTTCTTGCTCTTATAAGTCATACCAAAGCAAATTTAAAAATGAAACCATGCTGACAAGGCTTTCAATGTTACTAACATTCAAATTAACGATTTCTTTAATACCACCATTGATGCTGTTTTGCTGAAATTAACTTGCTTCTCACAGCCCTGTACTAGATATTAAATTCTCCCACCATATTTCTCTATCCTAATTATCATAAAAACTTTTGGCAGGCAGTGCCGATGTTTGGTCATCATTTAGTGCAAACTCATCATTTATTATTAAGTTCACATCTGTTTAGTTCTTACTATCCAGAGACAGTAAAACTGTACTACTTGGCACCAATGGTAATGTAAACACAAACTCTGACTAAAATTATAGGAAATAGTTAATTGTCCAGTGATCATCCAGAAGGCCCAGAAGATGCTTACATTACTTTTTAAGATATCATACAAAGTTGATCATCAAATGATAAAAAGGTCTAAATTCTCCTTGAGAACTCTCAGAATTTGTGGGAAAGGAAGTTCTTACACTAGAACCACCTTGAGGAATACTAGATGAAGGCTTGATAGGCAAGAATTAAAATGCAAATAATGTTTGTAAAAAAAAGTATAGGTAATCTTTTCATACTATATATCAAAATAATTTGAGAAGAAAAGATCACTAAAGAAGAGGAAAGTTGATCCCCTTTGGCTTGAGTTAAGGATTTGGGAAAAGGTCACTATTTAAAGATTTTGTAGTGATTTTTATGAAGCTTCCAGAAGATTCTAGAGGCACTAGGTTATAGAGGCCAAAGTGATCACCAAACAGGATAAAGAAAGAGATTATAAAGGGTCTGAGAGTGCCGCCTGTGGCTCAAAGGAGTAGGGCACTGGCCGCATATACCAGAGGTGGTGGGTTCAAACCTGGCCCTGTCCAGAAAAAAAAAACTGCAAAAACAAAACAAAACAAAACAAAAAACAAACAAACAAACAAAAAAGTGTTTAAAGGAGAATATAAACCACAATTTTAATATTTAAAAAATGGTTTGCGACTTTAGTATTATAGATGCTGCTAAAATCATTCTATGCTCATGTAGAATTAAATTACCCAGGAAAGTAAAGAGGCAGCATTCAAAAATGATTACATTCGTCCCCAGAGGGACAGTTTACACTGCTAAGGCACACAGGCTGTCAACAAAGATCTACTGAATGGCATTTTTGACATATAAGACACTATTGATTCTGCATATTCATGACTTTGTCTCATTTCAATAGAAATGTCTTTTTTTTTTTTTTTAAATAAGGTCACCCTGTTATGAACTGACAGATTGCTTACTTCAGAAATGGCTCATCTGGCATGAAATGGCGTATACTAAGCAATCAGGTTTTAGTAAGATTTTACTCGAAAACTTTTGGGACATGTAGTAAATATTTGAAAAAAAATAATTTACTGGGAGTCTTCAAAACCAAAGAGATCAAACCCAGATCTAGAGATGTTGAGCCAGCTACATGATCCTCATGGACTTCAGTTTTGCTCCCCACCATCGGGAGTTTGCATCAATAATCAGCGGTTCAACCTCTCTCTAGCTTAAAATCAAGCCAGAAGAAAAACTTACTCCAATTTTCTGAAGTCTGTTAATATTAATATTAGACAAAAAAAATTGTTTCCCTTTGATTTATCATATAAAAGGTATTTCCATCACTCCCTATCTGTGTGCTTGATTTGCTTGAAGGAAGAAAACTACACCATACAACCAACTATTTTAATTGCACGCGAACTTGGTGGACACCGTTATTTTTAAATTCTGTTGTCTCTATCTCTATCTGTGAAACAAGAACCATTCCAGATTTACTTACTCCCACCCCAGGAAAAGAATCTACTCTTAGAATACTTTACGGTGAATGAATTTTTCTGTGTGTTAAGCATAATCGAGCACTCTTTAACCTGAGAAATGGTGCTTCCAAGCCACCACGGAACTATATAAAATTTTAATTCATTAATGATCAAGTAAAGAATGAGATCTATCCAAAGTCCTCAAAATGTTTTCTTACTAAGAATGTGTCATTTTGTTTTGTTTAACTTTTTCCTTTCTCCTCCTCTTTTTTTTTTTTAACTTCTGATTAACATAACACTTTTTCCCAGGGATGAGTCTTTAGGGCAAGCATACTGGTTTCTGGCACTCAAGAAGGCTCAGTTTGAGTGGCCATTCTAGAGAGAAACAAAATGCCATGTGGGTGGCCAAGCCCCCCAATAAAGTGATGCCTCAGACTTCTGTCCCCAGTCTAACTACAAGAAGCCCTTTGATCTCCAGCTCTCCCATCTTCCTTCCCCCCTTGACACTTTCCTCTTTCAGGTTGGGTTACTGAGCAGCTGCCCCTTCTCTGCTCATTCTCTAGAATCTTCATCAGTCATCCCTGAGATTGCCTTCACTTGCCTTAGTCTTCTCATAACACCTCTGAGAAACTTGAGTTCTAGAAAGTTTCTATGGGATTCCTAACATTTCAAATAGATCATTTAAATATGCAGCCACTTAAAAGAAAATAAACAGCAACACACCACAGAATGTCTGGCAATTGCTATGTAGAAAAGAAAGTTTAAACAATGAGCAAATGAGGGCTGGGCAAGATGGCTCACACCTGTAATCCTAGCACTCTGGGAGGCCAAGATGGGTGGACTGCCTGAGCTCACAGGTTTGGGATCAGCCTGAGCCAGAGCAAGACCTCATCTCTATAAATAGCCAGGCATTGTGACAGGTGCCTGTAGTTCCAGCTACTCTGGAGGCTGAGGCAAAAGAATCGCTTAAGCACAAGAGTATGAGGTTACTGTGAGCTGTGACATCACAGCCGTCTACTGAGGGTGACATAGTCAGACTCTGTCTCCAAAAAAACAAAACAAAACAAAACAGATGAGCTTTTGGACTATTCTGGCTTTGAAGAAGGAGGCCTACAGAATCAGGAGAGTTTGGGGAGGTGAGTAACAGAAAGCATCTGATTCTCAGGAAGGGCACCTGTTCACACACTTGAATGTTATAATACAGACCGTTTTGAGACCATTAAGACATTTTCTGATTAATTATTCAAAGAGTCTCCTAGATTTAGTTTGGTTTGATTTGGATTTTTGTTATTATCTCCCAGAAGTTAATTCAAAAGGTTTATAACAGATAAAAGGCTAAAATAGACTTATTTGAACTTTCATAGTAAATTTCTATTTATCTTCTCTCATAATTGGTGGCATCTGAGAATCAAACAATTGTAGATGGCATATAATAAAATAGCTCACTAAATAATTTTCAATGTATGCTCTCAATGGGCAGTTGCTCTAGTAATTTTTTAAAAGCATTTTATCATTCCTTTAATATCTGTAATTGTTTCTTATGGTCACCGTAACACATTACCACAAGTTTAGTGGCTTAAAATAATACAATTTTTCCCCCTCACAGTTAGGGAGGCCAGAAGTTTCAAATCAGTATTGCTAAAATCAGTATGTCGTCATAATCTCTCCAAAGGCTCTGGGCAAGGACTCATCCCTTGATTCTTCTAGTTTTTGGTGGCTTCTGGCTTCTTTGGCTTATGGCTACATCACTCTAATATCTACCCTGATAATCACACTGCCTTTTCCTCTTCTATATGGTATTAAAGCTCGTTCAGCCTCCCTTTTAGAAGGATGAATGTCATTGAACTTAGAACTAACGTTTAATAATTTTAAATAATATCCCCACCTCAAGAACCTTTAGTTATGCATGCAAAGTCTTTGCCGTGTAAATTAATATTTATAAATTCAAGGGATTAGGACTTGTTATCTTTGGGGGCCATCTTTGAGTCTACAATTAAAACCATCTGGTTTCCTAGTAAAGCTTCTTTTCTTGGAGTCTGGGAGCAATGAACTCAATAAATAAATTCCCAGAAGCAATCTGATCCTTTTGCAGTTAATAAGTTTATGTTAATATCCTGAATAACAAGATATTTAAAACATTATAGTATATATTACTTGGTAATGTTTTCAAATGATTTTGAAATAATGTCTTCTAAAGTTTTGATTTTACAAAATGGCTTATTAACATCTCTTATGTCACACTTGAATCAGTGCATTTACCATGTTAATTTCCCCAAATAATCAGCATCAAGGAAAATCAAGCGATAAATACGTCAACTTTCCTATTCTAATTTCTTTCCTCACTCTCCAAGACGTAAGTGAAATAAAGTACGAACTATACCTTCTATTTAGTATCTATAACTAAATAATTATATTTATTGTATCTACTAATCATTAAGTAGGCATATGGATTCTACATCCGAGAATTTCCTAGATACTGTCAATCTGAAAGTTTAGATTTCACCCACCCCACTGACTGATCGTGTATCTCGTTCCTGAACTGACATGCAAGATTTTAGGGCACCTGGCTACTGCATTGAAGTTCAGTTTTTTAAAGATACTACTGCCTGTGCTGATTTGAAACCTCTCATAGACTCATGTTAGAAATATTTCCATTGATAGGAGTAGCTCACATGTTCCCCAAGAACGATAGTCACGAGTGTACAGTCTGAAGTCGCCACTCACATCCTCTCAAGTTTGCTCCAGCTGAGTTTTCCCTCCATCACCTAGTTGCTGGGACTGTCATTCTTTCATTTCTTGTGACCATTCTTGGATATCTCCCTGATACACTCTTTATAGGGAAAAATACCCTACAAACTCTTAGAAGCTTCCCGAAGGAGAAAACTGAAAATCTTTGTCTGTTAAGTCTTCATTGGAGTCTATTTCTTCTTTAGGCACTTTCTATCCAACCTGTGTGCCACTCACTCTCCAATGTAGTTACCTTGTCATTTTCTTTTTGAGCTTCTTGAGCAGTTTTTACCATCTAAAGCTCTTTACAGAATCCATTTCTAAAGCGGATATTCATCCAGCTGTTCTTTACTGCCCAGCATCCCTTTCCTGAGCATAACAACTCAATTTTCTTCCTCTAAGCCATGACAGTTAGATTCAGTTAAACCCCATTAAACTACATTCTCATCACTAAGAGTTGGTCTTGATTAATTTAAACTAGTTCTATGCTGCTGGCTGTAGAGATTGGCACTAGGGTGGCTTTTGAATTAAGATGTGTTTGACTGTAAGAAACATAAAACTCATCCAATAGGACATTTATGTTTATCTCAACAAAAAATATGGACCCAAAAGAATTAGACTTGTCCAGCTTCTAGCAAACAACATAGAAAGCAACGCTGCATTTCAAGGAATGTAAGGAAGGAAGATGTCAGCCACAGATCTGTTCTAAAGCTGGAGAAACACATTTCAAAGATAGAATGTGTTTGGGGATGCTCTACACATTTATCCTTTTGGGAAATCTACTATGGGCTGAGCTTGATTTAACCTAAATCAGCCTGAAAAATTCTAGCAAAAGAACTGATGGTAAATATTATACATAGTTAATTAAAAGGATAAAATGTAAACCTTAGTGTAGCTATAGCAGAATAATCTACAAATGTATGTTTAACAAAGTGGAAAGAATGAAACTTTACAAATGTAAAAAATAAAAAGAGAGAATGGTAAAAATAGAAAAATATTACTAATTTTGATATAGATAATGGATAGGATTCAGAAGATATCATTGAACTGATATGCCAAATAGAAAACCGATTATATACAGAATAAATAATGTTGAATCCATGGTACAAAGTGTGAATGCAAAATTAGCTACTTGAATTAAATATAAGGCTTTTTAGTTACCAAAACAAACTTTTTAAAAAGGAAAAAGGAAAAAAAACATTAAAGACAAAAAGAAACATAGTAAATGTTACATAATATACATATATACAACATAAGATAACACAACAGAATTGAGTAGTCAAGGAATAAATAAGGAAAGGAAAGAAAAATAAGGCCAAACAATATCATAAGATAGACCTTTGCTGATAAATGTAACATATCAAGGCCTACACCCTAATAAATTTTTTTTCTCAAGAACATATAGTCAGAACAATTGACTATATTTTTTTAATAATTTTATTGAATCATAATTATGTGCATTGGTGCAATCACAGGGCACGATTCATATACATTCAGAAATATTTTGGTCGTACTGTTACAGATATCCTTCATGGCATTTCCTTGATCACTATATAAAGACATTAATACTCTATCTTTAATAAGTTTCGCCAGTACCCTGCTAAGATGCACCGTAGGTGTGTTCCCACTAATTGCCCTCCCTCTACCCATCCTCCCCCCACCCCTCCCCTCCCTTTCAGGGCTTTTTGTTCAGGTGTCAGTACTGGTTTGTAGAACATGAACAGAGTTGGGGGGGAAGTAATTACAGTTCACAGCTGGTGTTTCTGCCGACATGGTGTGGAGCTGCCTGGCCGCACCCTGCCCCTTCCCTCATCCTGTCTTCTCAGTTATAGGTTCACCTTCTCCCTCCCGCCCCTCATCTCCAGTTGTTGTCACTCTTTTTCTTCCTGCTTGCTCTTCTAAATGTCAAAGAGCTGCATATATGAACATAGCTGGCCTTCCCATGGCCACTGGGTAGCCCACCCTAGAGAACCTGCCCACCTTTGGTGGGTAGAGATCTCTGATTATAATTATACAGGGAAATCTCTGGTGTAATCTCTTCACTTCCCAGAGGCCACAATGGGCTGTCCTCTGAATCTAGATCTAAAACCAAACCTTCTCTTGGCCCAGATCGGTCCAGGAGCATTATATAGTCAGTCTAGATTACGGAGGCTTCTAATCTCCCTGGAAGGCATATTGCTGTTTTGATGCTATCATAATTTATCCCTCCACATTTAATAATTCCATATCAGAACTTTGTCACAATTCCACTCTTGGTGGTGGAGAATGATCTAGAGTCGTGATTATCTGACTTACGGTTTCAACATAATATTTTAAAATTAATCATGGTGACAAACATTTCCTTCAACTAAGGATTTTTTTTCTTAATGTTTCATCGATTTTATCATCACTGTATCATAAAAGAAAGAGACATTTTAACTCTAATGTGAAGGAAAGCATAAGGGACAGTTCTTTATCTTAAATAAATGTATGTTTATGTTAAAAATCTGATAATCTTTTGAGAGGAAGAATGCTATTTCCTGAAATAGTAGAAATGGTGCTGGTGTGACTTTATAGCCCTCATGGTGGGTAGAAAAGAACAGTATCTATTTTCCTGTATCTTCTGTCACTTTCAGCACAGTGCTGGGCACCCAGTATCCCAGCCTCAATTTCATGTTCCTTCCTGATTGTTAATATTTTTCTAACTGCTTTGATTATATAATCATGGTGACTATCAGTAAGGTGTTATTTACTTCATAACAATGGCTCAGGCTTTTTTGCAGAGTTTTTTTTTTTTTTATGCGGTTTTGGCCAGGGCCAGGCTTGAAACTGCCACCCCCAGTATATGGGGCCAGCACCCTACTCTTTGAGCCACAGGCACCACCCAGTGACTCAGGCTTTTATTCATATAATTAATATTATTGACTGCATGCCATTTCATAGGAAAAGGAGAAGGAAAAAGATTTGGCAGAGATGTATTATAGTAAGTTCACTTGTGGATGGATATAGCAAGTTTGGAATTATAACAGAACTTCCAAATGAAATCACTAGCAGTTTTCTTTCCTCCCAACTTTCTTTTTTTACTTTTTTTTTTTTTAATCAGAGGCTATGCCTTTTCTTCTTTGTTCCTCCCTTAGTCTAGTGATGAGTGCATGGTAGATTATGAATAAAGCCTTGGTGGTTGCTGTGGGAAGCAGTAGATGGAGGTTGGTGAACATTTCCAGGAAGCACAACAGTTGGGAATTGGTGGCTAAAGAAGTGATTATAGGAAAAAAATAAGAAAGAAGTGATTATAGGAAGATAATACAGAAGACATTTAGAGAAGTGGGGAAGTTCAGCTGGGGATTTTCAGGGATACATCTGAAAGTATCCCTGATACACTGAATGCCTGAATGTTGCAGCTTTTTGAAAAATATGACTAATAACTTGAGATTCAGAAAATCATTGCATGTTTTAAATGGGATAAAAATTTTGGCTAGAACATGTATCTCTCAGGATTCCAAGAAACCCACTCATGAAAGTGGTCACTAACTTACTCATTCAATAAATATTTATTTATTTATTTGTAGAGACAGAGTCTCACTTTATCACCCTTGGTAGAGTGCTGTGGTGTCACACAGCTCACAGCAACCTCCAACTCCTGGGCTTAGGCGATTCTCTTGCCTCAGCCTCCTGAATAGCTAGGACCACAGGCACTCGACACAACACCTGGCTATTTTTTTGTTTTGCAGTTTGGCTGAGGCCGGGTTTGAACCTGCCACCTTCAGCATATGGGGCCGGTGCCCTACTCGCTGAGCCACTTAACAGACACCTACTATGTGCCAGAATTATTCCAGAGGTTGTGAATATAGCAGTGGATAAAACCCCAACTATAGCCCCAGAAGAAGAGGAAAAAGGAGAGGGAGGGGAGGGGAGGAAGAGGATGGGTGGAAGGAGGGTAATTGGTGGGAACACAACCACGGTGCATTTTACAAGGGTACATGTGAAATTTACTAAGTGTAGAGTATAAATGTCTTAACACAATAACTAAGAAAATGTGGGGAAGGCTATGTTAACCAGTTTGATGAAAATATTTCAAATGGATTCATTCACCTTGCCCCTGGTGGAAGGGACTGTATTCATTTGTTTCCTGGCCAAGGAACCCATACACCTATATATACCCTGAGACTAAAGGCCTAAAGGAGGAGATGGGGAAAGACTGGGAGAGAAACGGAGAGAGCTTC